>CM068298.1:56103207-56376333 GCA_034768395.1 Linum lewisii | reverse complement strand
TTTACTAATGTAGTCCGTTTTTACTAATGCAGTCCGTTTTTTACTAATGCAGTCCGTTTTTACTAATGCAATCCGTTTTGTACTAACACAGTTCATTTTTTATTAACGCATTCCATTTTTACAAACACAGTCCCTCTTTACAAACGAAGTCCTTTTTTTATAACCCATACCATTTTTTAATTACATAATTTCTCCCAAAATTATTAATTTTAAGATGTATATGATTTTTTAATCAATATTATTAATTTATTTAAATTTTTATAATTTTCCATCAAATTTTTTAGACGTATATAATTTTGCATCATTATTATTAATTTATTTAAACATTTATAATTTTCCATCAGCAATCATTTTTATTAATCCTAATTTAATTTCAACGTTTATAATTTTCCATCAGTATTTTTGTCAATATTATTAATTTATTTGAAATGTTTAAAGTGTTATTTGTATTTTTATGCCCGTTTTTTTTCTCTAATATATTATGAATAAGGATATTCGTTAAAAATGGAATGCGTTAGTAAAACGGACTAGGTTAGTAAAAAATGAATTGTGTTAGTAAAAAACGGACTGTATTAGTAAAAATGGACTATGTTAGTGAAAAATGGATTACGTTAGTAAAAAATGGACTATATTAGTAAAAACGATCTACATTAGTAAAAACTGGATTGTGTTAGTAAAAAATGGACTGTGTTAGTAAAAACGTACTACAAAGACATAATTATCCATTTCTATGAAAATAAAGACTGTGTACAATAAAACACAGAGGGCAAATAGCAACCCACTTTCCATTTATTGGCCACATATTTTCGTATGCAACAAGTACAATGTACTATGTAATGTGTATTAATTAATTACCTCATCTGTTCCATGTCAATGAATATTATTATTAATTGTCTCTGTTAGTGGTTGAACTGTGTTTTTTTTTAAAGATATTAAATCTTATTAATCAATCATGGTGCCTTGCTCAAATGTCGCTAAGTACATCGAAAAGCCAACTCGGAGAGACATCATCCCAAACGGGTAACGTAAAAGAACATGATCACCTAGCAATAGCATGTGCAACCTTATTCTGTACTCTCCTCGCAAAAATATTATAGAAACCCGGGTTCCGTGTCAGGACTTCCTTACAGCTCCTCATGAGCTCTCCCAGCTCCGACCTATCCGCGTCGTCCTTCTGAATTGCCTTCACCACCTGTTCAAAATCTGATTCAAACACAACTCATTTGTGGCCATCCTCCTCCATCTTTCGCAAGGCACCGCCCAGCCTTCCCCTTCCGTTGGCGGCAGTACCCCGTCTCTCGCTTGAACACCATAGGTAATGAGACGACCCTCCTCATCTCGTACCACGACTCCCACGCCTGACCGATGCTCAGCCTCGAAGGTTGCATAGTCCACATTGCAATTCAGTTCTCCCGGACCCGGTGCATGCCACAGCGTACATCTCTCGTGTATCTCTCGCCGATTCAGAGCCTCTTTTCTCCTCGCCATTTGCCATTCGTACAACTCCCCAAAGCCCGACCTCACCACCCAATCAGCTGAGCTTTTCACCTCACGCCAGACCCGGTTGTTGCGTTCCTTCCATAGACTCCATAGGACAGCCACCATTTTCTCCTTGACATCCATGACATCAATCTTCAGGATGTTGGCAATCCAGTCTCTGAACACATAGCAGCCAGCCATAGTCTCCTTCACGCGATTCCACACCCCAGCCTTGCTCCAACACTCTCTCGCCAGCTCACACCCTACAGACAAGTGCCAAGAGTCTTCCAAACCGAGCCCACACACTCCACTTTCCATTGGGACCTCGATTCCTCTTCGTTGGAGGGCAAGCTTCGTTGGCACCACGTCCCTTGCAAGCCTCAACACATGGTGTTTCATTTTTGGAGGCATCTGAATTTTCCATAATTCTCTCCATGCCCCTTCTGCCTCAAGAGCACTCCTATCAACCATGGCTGTCATGAGCAAACGATATGCAGATTTTACTGAATAAACACCATTCCTTTCGTGATGCCACACCCGCTCATCCAGCTTGTATGTACACGTTAGTGGCATGCTCAAAATAGCACCAGCATCATTTTCATTAAAAGAAGCTCTAATGAAGTCTTCGTCCCAGCTAGACTTGCCGTAAGTCATAAGATCATGGACCGTGTAGTCTTCAAGACCCTCACTCATAGGCGTGGTCACCAAAAAATTATCATCCCGACGTATCCAAGGTTCCGTCCAGACAATGATTGATCTACTATCTCCGACCTTCCACCGTACCCCCTTGCTACGATTTGTTGAGCCGACCAGATACTCTTCCAAACTAGGCTAGGGTTCGCCCCTTCCTCGGCCGACAGGAAATCCCCCTTTGGGTAGTATTTAGCTTTGAAAATATTTGCAACAAGTGGTTAATCTGTGTTGTTAATCTCCTTTTTTTTGGTGAAAATGTAAGGCAGCCTTACGAAGTATTATAAATTAGACGCGGAGTACAACAACCAACAAGGTCAAATCTCAGCCAGTACTGAGGGGAAACAACTGGAAACTCAAACACGTGAATGCCAAGGTCAAGCGAGTGACCTAGGTTAGCTAAATGATCCGCTGCATAATTTTCTTCGCGGTAATATGATGAATAGAGACAAGCCAATCCTGAGAGGAGAGCTCTGAGAATTGCTTAATGAGGTTAGCATACTGGTTGTTGCCGTCACATGGCTTAGACAGCAAAGCAACCGCAGCTTTCGAGTCTGTCTGCTCCAAGCCAGTTTCATTCCCTCAACGATTGCCCGTAATTCTGACCTCATAATCAAACACACTCCGAGGTTGGCAGAGAAGGTGGCAACAAAACCACCATTGTCATTGCGAATAACTCCTCATGCTGCAGCCCTAGCCGGGTTCTTGTAGAGAGAGCCATAAGAGTTCATGGAAAACCATCCTTCCTCCGCCAGCTGCCACCCAATCAAATGAGCCTACCGAGCTAAACTTGGCGCTTCTCGACTCACTTGAAGGGCCTTCCAGCTCGACGAGTAAAGATGGATCCAGAACTTAGACTGACAGCACATCTCAGACACCAACCAATTTTCATTATGAAACACAAGACGATTTCTGCGTCGCCAAAGCATCCATGCAATAACACCAAAGGAAAGGCAGGACTTACTGTTACCAATTCCATCTAACCACCAGTCAGCGAAAGCAGAAGTGGCATTCACACCATTAACAGCTTCCGGAAGCATGCAATTCCAAACCTCTTTCACCCAGTTACACGACTGCATCACATGATCAATGTTGTCGCAACCGCCTTTACATGCAGGACAGATTGCATCTGGCGAGATATGTTGCCTTCTTCTTTCTTCATTAGTCATTAGCTTTCCATGCGTGACCAGCCACATAAACTGTTTAATTTTTGCAGGGCCCTCCCAAGACCAAACCTTGTTCCAAGTCACTCCAGAATCACTACGCTCGAGCTCATTAATAAGGATGTAGGCGGATTTGACCGAAAAAACACCCATTCGTTTACAATCCCCACGCAACGGTGTCGTCTTCCAGGTTAGCACAAGGAGGGGTCATACCAATCACCTGCACAACAATTTCATTGGGTAAGCAAGCCGAAAGGATATCCAAATTCCAATTACCATTATCCAAAACAACATCGGACACAGTAAGTGAAAGGTCAACTTCCTGAGAGTTAAGAGCAAAATCCTTCATGATAATTTCACTGTCAATCCAGCGATCCATCCAAAAACGAGTCTTCTTGCCATTCTTGATACACCAATAGACGCCCTTCAGGGCATGATCCCAGACTTTCAAAGCACCTCTCCACAAGGACGAGAACCCAGTCATCCTTTTAAGAATAAAATCATTCTCACTTCGTAGAATATACTTAGAAATCAGCGTACTTGCCCAGAGCTCATCCGACTTAGTTATAATGCCCCACACCACTTTCATCAAGAAAGCCTGGTTCAGCTCCCTAGCACTTCGCAGACCCAAACCTCCCATGCACTTGGGTTTGCAGACTGTCTCCCAATTAACATTGTGCAGCTTCCTAACTTCATTCGATGATCCCCAAATAAAGTTTCTTATTTTCCTATCAATTTTATCACACAGAGTAACTAGAAGGCAAGTTGTCTGCATAACATAACAATGTAGGGAATTAAGAACTAACGAGGCAAGAGTAACCCTACCTGCCAAAGACAAATTCTCAGCCTTGCACCCAGCCAGACGAGACTCAAGACGATCGAGCAAAAAATCATAAGTGTGCTTAGTCACTCTCCCATGGAGGATAGAGACCCCCAAATACCTGCCCAAATCCGACGTAGCGACAATTCCAAGAATCCCTGTAACATCGGCGGCTACCCTATGGGGAGTATTCTTGGAAAATAGATTTTAGATTTCTGCTTACTCACACTCTGACCCGAGGCGTCACAGAAACGATCCAAGATGTCAGAAACCACGCGAGCTTGGTCAGCAGAAGCTTCACTAAAGAGCATCAGGTCATCTACAAAGAAGCAGTGAGAAAGAGGGTTGACATCCTGGACAAGACGAACTGGCTTCCAATAGCCAAAGCTAACCGCAGAGATGATCGTACGACTGAATCTCTCAATGCACAGAGTAAACAGGTACGGAGATAGCGGACAGCCTTGACGCAGGCCTCTAGACGGGGTGAAAGGATCCGAGCAGCTACCATTCCACAGGATATGGAAAGAGGAGGAGGAAAAGCGCGTCATAATAACCTCCATAATATGATCTGGAAGGCCGAAAAGGGATATGGTATCACGAACAAAACCCCAATCAATCTTATCATAAGCCTTGGCCAAATCAATCTTGATAACCATACCATATCTTCGTGTTGAGAGAGTGAACAACTTCTTGAACCAGCAAAATATTATCAGTGATATGTCTGCCCGGGACAAAGCTAGTTTGCGACGTGTTTGTCAACTTCAGCATCAAATTCTTGATTCGGTTCGTGATACACTTAGACAAGGTCTTGTAGGCAACATTACAAAGGCTAATCGGCCGAAAATCATTGAACGCCTCCGGATTTTGCTTCTTGGGAATGACAGTAAGCAAAGTGTCATTAATGGAGGTGATCAATGTCGGGGATCGGAAGCATCTACTAATAAACTCAGCAAAACTCGGGCCAACCACCTTCCATCAGTGTTGAAAGAAAATAGTTCTGAATCCGTCCTTGACAGACGCCTTCAAAGCCCCCTTACTCCGGACAACCTCATTAATTTCGGTGTAGGCCAAGGGACGGCTCAAATTAGCAACATCCGAATGCAGAAGAGAACCTATGAACCCCGCCAGCCTGCTACTAGGCGTCGCACTAGCAGAATAGATCCCTTCAAAAAATCTCATCGCCATCTCCAGGAGAGTTTTTTATCTTCAACCCAATCACCATTCGAGTTCTTCAGGAGCTTGATATGGTTAACTGCTCTTCTGTTAAGGGCAGCCAGGTGAAAAAACTTGGTGTTTCTATCTCTTTCAATTGCCCACCTAGTTCTAGACTTTTGAACCCAAAGAGCCTCTTCCTGCCAAAGAGTCATCTCAAGCTTAGAACGAACTACAGTTTCCTCACGGATATTCGAATCACAGGGATTAGCTGCCATTTTTTCTTCAGCCTTGACAAGCAACTCAGTAAGACGCTTTTTTTCGCCTGAAGATGTTACCAAATACATTTTTATTCCACTTCTTCAAATCAGTAGATAACCCTACAAGAGCCCCGCGAATGTCTACACCTGCATCCCATTTACTTTTAACAAAATAGGCAAATGAAGGATGAGAGAACCAGACATAAATAAAACAAAACGGTTTCAAGTTGGGAGAATACACCTGGAAGGATGGGCAGAGGACAATAGGACTGTGATCCAACTTGAGTTTATGCAAATGTCTAATGAACGACTCCGGCGACGAGTTAATCCATGCATCATTCATAAAGACTCTATCGATCCTCGTGAGGATCCTATTCCGGCTCCACGTAAACCGTGGTCCAGAAAAAGGAAGATCAGAGAGCCGACAGAGGTCAACCGTATCAACAAAGGATTTGCTGCACCTCCGTTCAAACGGGAGCCCCCCCCCCCCTTTATCATCTGCAGAGAGGATAGCATTGAAATCCCCAATGACAGCCCACAATTCAGTTTGATTCACCGACAACCTCTTTAGAACATCCTAGAGTAACACACGAGAGGTAGCCCTAGGGCTCGCATAAACAACCGTCAGGAAGAAGGAAGACCCGTCAATCGACACACCTTTCATGTGAACAAACTGGGTACCAAACTCCAAAATAGTCATAGAGACCACAAGAGGGTCCCAAAGAAGCCAAACACCCCTGGAGAAGCCGACAATGTCGAACGAAAAGCAGAGACAAAACCAGTCTTACGAATAGCTTCCTCCGCTTTGGTTCCACTAATTTTTGACTCAACGATCACTGCAATCGAAAACTTAATAACATTAGCATAAGCTTTAAACGACGTAAAAAAGGATTTACTCGATTCCCCACGGCAATTCCAAGAGAAGATATTTGAACTAGACATAAATGAAAGGTTAAATAAAGGACTCCCTGAGAAGAAAATGACACTCGGAGCAGAAGAATCAGCACGCTTCACCCGGGGATGATGGGCTTCTTTGCTCCTTGGACGTCTGTGTCAAAACGAGCCCCCCATTAATACTGCTAGTCAAATGTTTAGGCTGAGTCAAATGACTCTGATAGTCGTTTCCTTTCAAATTTCGGCCCGATCCAATACCATTCGACATAGCCACCGAGCTGGACTTGATATGAGGGACGTGCGTCTTGGGAAGTTTCCTAGCGCCACTTTTCTCTGAGCTATGCGAAGAGGCGGGCCCAGCTTTAGGAGTCTAGCCCAAATCCGCATGGGCCGTCTCCCCTGACGGCCTGAGTGTGACACTTTCATCCATGGGCCGAAATCCTCCTCGACCTCCGGGCGAGGATCCTTCAATCCCTTATTCTGAAAAATCGTGTTTGAGATCATATCTCCTAGCGTAGTTGACATCTCCTCCTCAGTCTTGTTCTAACAATGCTCCTGGACATGACCAAAGCAACCACATGTGAAGCAGATAGTGTGCAAGCCTTCATATTCGATTCGCCGGACTCGTCTTCGCAGTCGATACTTGTAAAGGAGTGGTTTGGACAGATTCACTTCAACACAGATACGGGAAAAGTTGCCCCTCGACCCTCCCAAAGTCGTGAGATCAAGTCTCACTGTCTTTCCAATCCTATTCCCAATAATCGTAAGGATGGCTGCATCAAAATACTCTAGTGGCACACCGAGAAGCCTCACCCAAACACGAAGGGTTGAGATGGGAGAATCCTCAGGTTGGAAATATGGCCTCCAGTCTTGAATCACCACATAGTGGTCGCCGACCATCCACGGACCTTCGAACATAGCATGTTCATAGTCACCAACAGAATCAAACTTGACCACATAGTATCCCCATCCAACGTCACATACCTGGATTCGACCCTTCTTTGCCCACAACTGAGGAAGTTTGCGGCTCATGAACGGGTACTCGAAACTCTTCCCCAAGGTACTAACGATAATAGCGTTCTTGAACTTTCACCTAACCCTTCTCTTTTCAACTTCCGGGATGTGAATTGTCGGGCAACAAGGGTCCTCCTCAGATTCATCGACGCCCGACTCATCCGAATCAACCATATCGAAATCACCTTGCATGGGATTCCAATCTCCAATCACTTTATCCTTAAAAGAGGCACCCCACACCGGGGATGGAGGCTGCTCGTTTTCCACAGAGCGACCATTCGCTCTCTGAACTCCCTTGGTGTCTTTCATTCGAGCCCTCTTCACGATCTTCGACGGTGAGGACTCACCTTCCCGGCTCGGTGGAGCCAGAGCTTCGATCATCGAAACAAGGAGAGCAGCAAAGAGAGCTTAATTTTTGTTAATCTCCTTCTGTACATGATTCCCCTCAATTTCCTAATTCCTATGGAGGAAATCAATAATACAGAGAATGATTGATGGCTTTTTAAACCGGTATAAGTTTAAAATAACCTCTTTTTCCTTTTCCTTTTTCTTCATAATAAAGCGCATCCTCAGTTATTGATTATCGTGATTATCAGCCCTAATTAAACGACATTCCATTGTCTGAAACATGTTTTAGGGGTAGTTTAGTGGATTTCGGTTCATTTACTCTATTTCTTACTGATTTTGTTACCTTGGCCCATTTCGGGTCTATTTGATGTGTGTTTCTATTATTTATGTTAATACACAGGTTTTTGTCATCGAATAAGTAGCCGTCGGGAGTGTTCGGGATGCAATAGAGCCTCAAGTTATAACTTGAGACCATCAGAGAAGTCAGACAATCAAGGAATAAATCACAAGTGGCTAGTGAAGAAGTTTTCGCCAAAAAGTTCTAAGTATTCGGCGAAAAGTTTGTGAAGAAATCAATCCTCAATTCGGCGCAGAAAAATATCAAATAATATTGAAAAACTTTTCAACGAAAAGTTTAAGGTTTTCGCCGAAAAGATACTGGGGTCGTTTGTTTTGGAGGAAAAATGGAAGAATTTTATTAAAACCCTGTATTTGAAAGAAAGCATTGTTTGTTTAGCTAAAAAATGAAAGTGGAAATGTATTTGAACTTGCTCCACAGTACAAATTTCCCCTATAAAACGTATTCCAGAAATTTATGCCCCCTACCAAAAATTCTATAAAACAATAGGATTTAGTAGGCCCCTTATACAATTATTTTGAATGTGCCATCAATGCCCTTCACCCTTTTCCTCTCTTTCTCTTCCTCTTTCTCTTCCTCTCCCTCTTCTTGAAAATTAGCCCCCCACTACTGGTTCTGAAAGATGAGGAGATGAAGCTTTTTTCTATCCCTGCTCAAATCTTGATTTTTCTCAGCCGACAAATCAAAAAATTTGAAATAACAAAAAGACAGAAAAATGAGACTAGGATTTTCTTAGACAAGTGAAAAAATTAAAAAAATGAAGCATACAACCGACTTTGATCTAGAGGAGGATGATTGATGGACGAGGAAGGAGTTGTTGACATCGAATCCTCCTTTTACATACTCAGCAGTAGCCAGCCTAAAGTCTGATATCACCGACGACAGATCCATATCAATCATTGCTTTTAAGAAGATGAAAGAACAACACCTAAACCAAACGTAGGAAGCAGAGGTTGAAATTGGAAGCATAGCACATCATGCTTGCTAGTGATGTTATTTAAATTGGAAAGGTTGAAGAATGCATGGAAAAGGCGACCTCCACCGCCGACGCCGTCAGGCTGGATATCTCTACTGGAATGATCGTTCGGATCAAAATTGGGGAAATCTTAGTTCTACAGTTGACAAGGAGAGGTAATGGAAGTGGACTGCGAGCAGTTGGCCTTCAAGGGTAGAGAATGGTAGGTTGTAAAAAATGGAAGTAAGGATAATTTGGACTTTTTAAGCACTCATGTGCTGTCAACTTTATCTTTTCAAAACAACAAATACACAACAATACCTAAACCAAACAGTGCATTTCAGAAATGTCTTTTGTTGAGCAAAACATCATTTCCCCACTTTCCCCATTCCCTAAATCCCCAAATCCTCTTTCCCCCCAGCCAAATGACCCCCTGGAGAAATTAAGATGGATTTTGGCCCAGCAGCTCCATAATTATTTTCGAAGAAGTTTTGGCCGAAAACTTCAAAGTTTTTGGTAAAAAGTTTTATTTTATGAATGCGGTAAAATATTTATAAAGACGAAGCTGTAAATTTCCGGCGCGAGGATTTCCGAAATTATTCTGAAAAAAAATTTGCCAAAAATTTCTCAAAGTTTTTAGCGAAAAGTCTGTGTTTTCCAGACTCAATATAGATTCGGATTTTGAACCTATTTAAGGATCCATTCAGCCCTCCTTTAAGCCACTCTCAATTTTTCGGACTTTCCCACACATAGAGAGAGGTCAGGGCATATTCAGGAGTTCTTGGAGAGATTAGTTCATAATCATTTCATCCCGGAAGACACTCGGAGATAGGAGTTCAAGATTTCTCAAGATTGAAGCTTCACGGAATCATTGAAATTAGGTTTTTTAGATCTTCTCTGCTCTTCCTCTCTAAGATGAATTCTATTGTAGTCTTTGATTCTTTTGTATCGAATATGAGTAGATAAACCTATTAAGCTTAGATTAGATAAACCCTAAGTGACTCGGGACTTTAAAGCGGTCACGAATTGGCGATAATTAGATCTTAATTCAGTTTGTTCTTTTTCATAATTGATTTGTTCTTCAATTTTGTTTCTTTTCTACCTTGATCACCTAATTTAGATTCTTGTTAGAATAAGAATAGTTGGCGAACGTCCGCCTTATTCTAGAATGTCAAATCAATTAGTTAACCAATTCAATGGAATCATTCCTCTAGTAGGAACCGTTTAGGGTTAATCTGTTTCAAGAGTAGTTCATTAAAATCAATTCAGGTGCACCAGTCAATTATCCATTACAGAAATGAACGCACGGGCGGGTAATTGATCTTGGGAGCTAGTCCAATAGTAGCAAATGTTCGTGGATTTAGACCTAAGGGTAAGGAGCTACGGCGGTGATTAAAAATTAAATGAATTAAGGTTGAAAAGTCGTCGATCTTGTGATTGTCAATGCCTTGGTGATCTTAGGGGATTCGAGTCTAAGCTTTTGTCTGTTAATCGAAACCAAATCCAATCAATTAACTTTTTAATCTTAGTTTTAATGCAATTTCATTTTCCCTGCATGATAGTCTTAGCCTTAGAAATTCATGAAACTCACACCACAAAACCTATTTAAACCCAAATAATTGTTAATCTCCTTTGAGTAAACGTAGAGAAGAATCCCGTAGAATACTATCTATCCTACTCTTGTACGTTAGTTATTTGACTATTGTTTTACAGTTATTAATTATCAAAAAGAAAAATAAAGATCGATTCACAGTTCAGGTCGAGTACATTCTGCCCCAGAGTACTTAAATGGAGATGAGTGATCTGCTTGATCATCACTCTAAAGAGTCGAAAAGAGTAGTTCATAATATACGTACCCTTCAAACCCTAACATCATTGAATCTACAGGTCATAAGAGTAGTTCAAGCAATCAATTATCATCAGCTATAGAGCGGAAAAGAGTAAGCAGAGGAGCATCAAGCAATCAAACAATCACATGGTGGTTGATTGAGGTGAACTTTTGACAGCAACCTAGTTGTTATCACCGACCGGTAGCACAGTGCTGTCATCAGGGTAAGTGAGACTAATATTTTGAGGATGGATGACAATCACGTTTGGCTGTCCAACGCTGGATCTGATAAGATGTTGAATATTCCAACTTAAAGCATCGTATGCAGGTGTAGCTAAGGGCATAAGGGCTGGGAGTTCAACATTCCCTCCATTTTGGTGTTTGATACTCGAAGAAGGTACTGTTGTAGATTGCCCAGTAACTGCTTTCGAGAACATAAGACATACATCGTAATGACAATAGTTCATATATGTAGAATAAAGTGAATCACTGCCATCAAGAACTTTCCTTTGCTAGCAATCACAGTATCTGCCATTTGCTCTATACAATTGGAAGAGGATGGGATGGCCACTAAAACAAAAATAATGTATACTCGGGGCCATTTGTTAGGGGCCAAATGCCCTCAACAATTATAATCAGGGGCTGACCCATAATGGTCAGGAGCCTATTGCCCCTGACAAATATAGTCGGGGGTAATTTTGTTGGGGGCCTAGCCCTCAACAAAGCCATGTCATTGTCGGGGCTAGGCCCCCGACAAAAATGCCCCCAACTAAATTTGGTTCATGGGGCTTAACCCCTATTTTAGCCGGGGCTTTATTATCTGATGCGAACCGCCGCAACCGTGGGCAGACGACTCAACACCCAATACTATATTATCAGCCCCACGAGAACCTAACTTTTGAAACCGCGGATGAATCCTTGAAATCCACTAAGTATCGACTTAGGAACCCCAAGTATTCGGTCGAATTGGTGCCACAAACAAAGGGTGATAACCTTTGATGATAAACCAAACCTTAAGCTAAGCAACAACGAGCAAAGACTTGAAGGAAAAAGAACAATGTTCTGAAATTTCAATTATGATTCAACGTGTTTTACAATGATGGCCAAGGCCTCTATTTATAGCTCAAGGGTGGCCTAAGCCGTCTCCAACTCTAATAAGGAAAAACTAAAATATTCCTAAAATGTGGGTCGAGGAAAATATTAAAAATAACTAAGTTGTCCGAGATAAAAATTCCTAAACCGGCAGAATTTAGGAAAAACCCTAATCCGGGCGGATTAGGGCACGCCGGGTGTCCTTGTCCGGGTGGGACTAGGAAAAACCGCCGGACGCGGGTTGGACTCCGGACGCGGCTAGGAAAAGTGCCCGGAACCCGTGCGGTGGCATTTCTGTAATTACCGCGGGTTCCGGGTGACCGGGTGGCCGGTGGGCGTCCTTCGGCGCTGGTGACCGGCTCGACATCAAGTGCCTCCGGACCCGATACTAGGGTTTTGGTGATGCCGGGCGGTTCTGGCTTTCTGGGCAGCATTTCCTCGGACAAGTAAGGTTTTCCTCCAGGCTTTTGACCTCCTGATTTTTCTGGCATCAACTTGTCCGCCAGGTTCTGAGTGATGAGCATGGTTGTCCGCTGTAGGGGCTGGTTGTCCGTGCGCTCCGGGGCCCGGGCAGTGTCCTTCGGAAGCCAACCTGTCTTGGCCACATATTCTCGAACCCTCTGGTCTTCTGTACGCCAGAACTCTCTCCAGATGGCTTCTGACGTGTTCTTGACTTGAGGGATCATAGAAGAGAGGTTAGGATAAGGCTGAGACTATAGTGCTCGGTCCAGGACCTAAGTCCTCGCCAGTAACATGGCCTGGAACTTCCTCCCATCTCGGATACCTTCCCTCCAGTTGAGGCGATCCTGAGCTTGTTCTTTAATTCATTTCTAGGCTTGAGAGCTCGTAGATAACCAGCCCTCAATGCTAGGCGCTTTTTATATGGCCCTAGGTCTTTTCCACTCTCGGGGACCCTGGCGGCGTACATGGGTACGGGTGTTTACTGGGGCAGCTGGGCCGGGTCATATCATTATCTGATACTTTTCACCCGAAATTCTGAGGCCCCGAAATTTTGGGGCCCTGTGCGGAAAATATGTCGGCACAGCCTCTGGGCCGGCCCTGTTACTACGCCCCATTCAATGCTACCGATAGGTTAAATCGTTCTTGTTGTTTTGGTAGAGAAACTGAGCCCCCCCATCCAATCGAGAATTTTCCCAAAGAGGGCCTTTTCAAGATTTAAATCCCATAATAGGGTAACTTATACTATAGGGAGCAAAATACATGGAATATCATTAAACTTTCATTTTCTTTCACACTCGTCACTTAACTAATTTTCATACACATTATACCATTGAATTATACTTTTCATTTCACTAATTACCACATTGACCCTTTGTAGTCAAACTAATAACGTGTATTGATGGATGATGGTATAGTCAACATATATTGTTGAGTGAGCTGCCAATGAGGTATTATTCAGCTAAAAAATTAACACAATATATTTTGAAAACATATCACGTGAAACCATTTAAAATACAATATTTCAATTTTTTGCTGCATAATACCTTGTTGGTAGTTGACTCAACAATATATGTTGACCGTACCATCATACAATCAATACACGTCATAATTCCGTCTAAAAAAGTCATAGAGTGGTATTCAGTGAAGTGAAATGTATAGTTTGATGGTATGAGGTGTATAAAAATTAATTGAATGGTGAGTGTGAAAGAAAGTGAAAGTTTAATGGTATCTCATGTATTTTACTCTACTATGGGTGTTCTTGAGTTTGAGTTTTCCACATAAGCTAGATTCCTTCTCACATTTTTCCACATTATTAACAATTTTTTAAATCAAAATATAATTATTTTCTCTCATCCTATTAAATGCCCTCACATTAGGCTTGTCAGGTCTGGCCAAAATTTCGATTGACCGCCTGAAACCGAACCGACAAACGAGATGAAAAAAATGGCCTCACCGGGTTCCGGGTCGGAGATGGTTAAACCCAACGATGTTAATTAACGGCGACGGGCAGAGACAGATTCAGAGTTATCTTCCCCGTCCCCATACCCAAACCCAGCCCGATGGTAATTTTAAACCCGAACATGCCCTAAAGTTTTTTCGAACCCTAAGTCAAATCAGTTTCCTGCCATAAACCTCTCTCTCTTTACTCTTGCCGCTTCGATCAGAGATTTGCTCTCCTTGATTCAGAGAAACTATGCCACCTAAATTCACTGGAGAAATCATTTTTCCTTGAGAATTCGAGCTTTCCTCCAATACAACGGCAGAAACCCTTCGATTTCGCCGATTCTTTCCTTTTCTAGTGAATTTCTTCGAAGCAGGTTGTAGTAACCCAATTTTGTCCGGCTTCTCGAATTATTTCCACGTTTTAGGCCTATGTTTATCTATCAAAATTTGGCCATATTTACTCCTATTTAAGAAAAAAATGACAAAAATGATCACTCTTGCGCTCCTGGAGTTATCTCGAAATTTATGAACTATTTTGAAATATTTCTATAGCTACAATGAATCAAATTGTAAAGCTATCTCATTATTATGGTTATCAAGGAGAATTTGAAACTAGTCGAATCTCTAAATTTGGGCTCGAGGCCAAGTTTAAATCGTTGGGCTTTAGGCCTGTTTTCAATTAATTTCGAATTGGGCTTTAGGCCCATTTTCTAATGAAATTGTGTTGGGCTTTTGGCTCACCTTTATTTTATGCATACATAATAAATTGCACAAAAAAAATTTGATGAAATGAAACAAATAAAACAATTTCTTTCTATCCATTTCCCCTATAAAATGAGGTCTTCCCAAAGAATGGAAGAGGAAAACACAACACAAAAAAAAAAAAAAAAACCTTCCCTTCTATTGCTGTTCTTATTCTTCTTCCCTTGCCAAACGACCAAACAAAGCAAAACCAGCACAAGACAAAAAGACCTCCACATTACAGAAACCAAGCTCTCAAGCTCTCAAAGAAACATTCTCTCAAAGCCTTCCTTCCTTTCATCCTCTCTTCATCTCCTACACCATGTTTACCAGCATAAAGGAGGACAGCCCCACGCAGAAATAGACCCCTGCTTCTCCTTCTAGCTTCGAAGCTATGCTTCTTCTTTCTTCTTCTTCATCCCTTCCCCTCCTTCTTCACCTACAGAAAACAAAGCAAGGAGATAAGAAGTAGTCAGTACAAGCAAGAAGCCACAAGAAGTTGTATGGCCGGAAATTGATAGGGATATTTGAGTTTCGGATTTGGTTTTTGAAACTCAATGATTTCTATCTATAGTCCTTTCATATAAGGAGCCGTTTTTATAAGCTCTGTTATTTTATCTATATTACAGTACGCTAATAGCTAACAATCTTATTTCAAGCTTATACTTGTGTTAATGATTTTGAGTGTTGTATGATATTGTTTTAGTTTATAACTATTCATCACACAATTCACACTAATTAACAATCTATGCATTTATAGTGTTTGTAATCATGATCCATACAGCATATCAATAGCATAAATCAATTATGCAAGTCATTAAAATCAACCAAAACCAATTGACCTAAAATCAAGTGTTTTTACCTTACTGTTTATCTCTAACCAAAAGCTTTGAGCTTGATTCTGGTTGCTGCCTCCCATTATCATGATCAGTCAGTCATCATCCAACCTGAAATCAACCGAAAATGAATCCAATTAAGATTAAGAATCGCTGCAACACAAGAAATAAAAAAGGAGAGCAAACTAGCCCAAACCATTCCACCTTCTCCTGTATTACAGGGATGCGACAGCGGCCGAGCAGCATCTGTGGCAGATGCGACGGCGGCAGAGCAGCGTCGGTGGCGGAGCATCGTCGGCGGTGGAGCAGCGGCAGCGTTACTGGACCGAGAACGGCGGCGACAGATCTGGCAACGACGACGGCTGGCCACGCGAGCAACGGCGGAGGATCCCTCGACTTTGTCGGCGACGGCGGAGTTGGAACGACAAAGTTGGCGGACGACGGCCAGCAAGCGGACGACGGCGGCACTTCGACATCGTTGGTGTGTAGAGAAGGTGAGTTTTAGTTCTTAGTAATTTGTTTTGATTTGTGAATATGAAGAAGACAGATGAGAGGAAGAAGACAGATGAGAGGAAAGAAGATGAGAGGAAAATGAGAGAGAGAGAGTGAGAGGTTCGGCTGCACCAGGAGAGAGAAAGAGAGACTGAATTTGGCACAAATTTTGGCTTAAATATGTCTCAATTAGGGTTTTAATTCGGCCATCCTTATTTACGAAAATGCCACCGGTCGTTTTAATTACAAAATTGCCACCGGTCGTTTTAATTACAAAATTGCCACCGCGTCCATAATTACAAGTCTGCCATCGGGTGGGTTGGGCCGAATTTGTGGCCTTATGGACTGTGAATTCATAGCCCAATTATCTTGTTATTTCCCTTAAAAGTTGAAGTAAGAACCAACCTCCTAATTAACGGGACTAGTAACGATCATTTCACACTAGTGAAACATCATGAAATTGCCCGTCTAAAAAATATGAATCCCATTAAAATATCTTAAATTAAGAGAATTAGTAACGCAAGTTTTACACTAGCAAAACTCATGAAAATTCTTGATTAAACAATAATCCTTTTAGTCGCTCTCTTCGTGAGAATTAGTAACGTTAGCCTCTACACTAGCTGTGGCGCGTAAAAACCTCCCACTCCCAAAAAATTTATTAAACCGAAAATCAACTAAATCATAAAGAATCTCTATCAAATCAATCCGCGTATTCTAAGGGCCGAACTACGCGGACTTTGATCCCGATACTAATTGGGTACGTAGGCAGTCGAAAGACACAAGTCCACCTTTTTAAAAAATTATTAAATCAAAACTCTTTTTATATAAACTAAAATAATTATGATTAGTAGTGTTAGTCTTTACAACTGTAAAGACGCACAAACCTATTTCTTCCTAAAAATCACATTTATATGGAATGTGAACTAAAATATAAAGTGAGATTAGTAACGTCACGTGAAACGCTCACAACCTAAAAATCACAAAACAACCAAAACAAACTGTGACCACTCGGTTGCAAGCCAACTCAAACCAACTTTTCAAATCGAACTACGTGAACTTTGATTCCGATTTCCGGATACGTAGGCAGTCACTAGACTCGAGTCCAACTTTAAAACAACTTTACATTTTTTCAACTTTAAAACAATTTTATCATTTTTCCTTTAAAACTATTTTTATAAAAAAAATCATCGGGATTAGTAGTGTGTCCTGACACTAGGCCAGACACATGAAACTCCCATGTTATGAAATTAAACACATTTTAATTAATAGCACATCAACTGACTTATCGATTTTGGTAGTACCGGTTTACCAGGCATTGTGGGGTGCTAATCCTTCCCCACACGTAACTGTCCCCCTTATCCAGACCTCTGAACGCAGACCAAACCCGGTTTAGGTTAAAATCATCTAAATCGGGCTCTAAGTGTCCAATCCACTTTAAGTGATTGGTGGCGACTTCAACCTTTTATCAAACCCAACGAAGAGACCAACGCGAAGCCGGGGATCGCGCGCCGCGGACGGAAACGTTCACGACAACAGTCAATTTCTTTTTCTTCACTAACCTTATTTGAGATTCATATGTACATGTTGCTAGCTATAAATATCGTTTTGTTGTTCTTCAATCATCACATGTTCTTCAATCAATCAAGGTTAGTACTCAGTATTAAAAAAATTAGGGTTTGCTATTCCAAGATTAGGATTTCTAGTTTCTACTTCGTTTTTTATTTGCTTATCGAGTTTACTCTCTTAGGGTTTATGCTCTTGACTGTGAAGTGTGGATTTGTTTCTAAACTTTGTGTAATGGTTATGGGGTTTTTTAATTTTCAGGTAGATCGAGTGATCGATTTAGGACATTCAGCTCTCAATAGTTCAAGGTGAGACATGTTTCTGCGTATATAGTATCACTTAGACACTTAGTATTTTCTTGATATCTTATTTTGTGTATTGGAATTTGGCAGGCAACATGAATGACGGTGAGGTTGATATGCATGTTGATCACGTGCCTGTTGTTAAATCTAACAACAATGGCAACCAAGACCACCCCCACCCCAAAGGAGATCATTGTTGGCAATGAAACCAGTAGCAACCTGCTGAAGAAGAAGCAGTGACACCTCTAGGTCAGGGTAAGCGTAAAAGTCCGGTTTAGCATCATTTTGAGAGAGTTAAGGTCCAGATATTTGGAAGGCTAAGTATAACTATTATAGGAAGTTATTGGGTGATGATTCTAGTAATGGTACCTCCCACTTGAGAAGTCATGTCAAGTCATGTATTCAAAAGAGAATATATGATGGATCACACAAAGTTCTTGCTCCCAATTTATTAATCAAAGGAAAAACTGAGTTGGTTGTTACTGCTTATAATGCTGAAGTGTCTAGGAAAGCTTGCTATTGTTGTGTTGATGCATGAGTACCGTCTGCAGTGGCGGAGCCAAGAAATTGTTTAAGGGGTTCGAAGTTCGTAACATTTAAATAGCCAACTAAATAATTGAAAAGTTAACTAAAATATAACTAAAAGTGAATAACATATTACTTAATATTCTTATGATAAACGAGCAATAATCATGTTACACCATTTAAAGTGAACTACGACGAGATTTCATATTCTGATAGATTGTAGAACGCATTCCTTGTCCAAACTAGCACACGTTCAATATATGTCAATAAAGCGTCGTTCAACCACTCATCATTCATACGGTTTTGAAGATCATTCTTGACGTATTTCATGGATGAAAATGCTCTTTCCACGCTTGTTGTTGCAACAAGCAGAATAAGTGTCAACTTGATAAGGAAATAAACAGATGGATATAATTTTTGCTTCTTTATTTCCAAGATTTTTTTTTTTTGCCTACTCATCAACTCCTTTCAAGTCTTTGAACCTGTTATTGAATAGTAGATCACAAATGTATGAATTCAATTGATGACCAAGAAACTTCATAAGACTTGGAGGAAACTCATTGGAGTAGAAAGTAGCAAGATGCATCAGTTTCTCCTTATCAAAAGCAGCAAATGAATTATGCGGGTCTAAGAAAGCCATAGATAACATGATCTCTTGTAATAATTGCATATCTATAACAGTGTAAAATACCTCAACTCAAAAGTGATGTAAGCATGTAACTGGTTCCCTAATGCGCTTAGACTTTCCATGACAAACATACATGTCACTGTTGTTAGGAACTTCAATTGATTCTTCAATGCAAAACCTTTAGTCTCCTGAAAAAGAGTCTCTCATCCATTATCCCTCAATTCTTAAAGGCGTTTCTTTGAAACATTCACAAGGTGGATAACATTAACAATATTTTGATATTTGTTCTGCAAAGCTTTGGACAACTCATTTGTTATTGCCAATACCTCGATCATCAATTTTTTTATGAATTGAATTGGTTATATTCATCAAAATCAAGGAATAACAGTACAAAGAGTTTGTGCAACTAAATCACTACAAGGACAAGGGACTAAATTGTACTCTCTATACTATCTCTATACTTGTGTCCTATAGCAAAATTCCTGAGCTCCCCTTGTATGTCGACAATGAGAGCGCTTTCAACTTTCCTTGGACCTTCAAAGACCCTATGGCATCTTTCAATCCATACTTGACAGATCAGAATGCGCCACAGGAGGATTTTTTCTTTTCTGATATGGTCATCTTTATCCCACCTGCAGATAGCAGCCACCATTTGTTCCTAGTTCAGAGCAGCAATTTCAGGCATCACAACATCAATAACTCTGCAAGTATACGGGCATTTGCAGAACATGTGATCTCTAGTCTCCATTTCAGCATCACACAAAACACAATTACTATCAATAGTAGCATCCTAGGCAATCACTTTGTCCTTAGTGTTAATCCTGTTTATAACAATAAGCCAAGCAACATATGTTCTTCTAGGTATACTGAACCCTGCCCACACAGAAGCATACCTGAACAAAAGGGGATTTCTCTCTAATTGTATTCCATGCTACACTTACCTTGAAATTAGGCATAATTTTACCATTCCAAACTAAGTCACCATCTTCATCTCTTGAGATATACTGATTGATTACACCTCTGATCTTTAATAACTTGAACCAATGCAAAGAGCTTGTGCTAGGCTTAACTTCTCAGAAGCTCTTCCCCTTCAGCCTATACTTGGCTATCCAGGCCACCCAAAGTGAACCAGCTTGAAGTAAGAAGTAACAAATATGACGATGACATTTGAATAGTTCCAGTTGCGCATATCCCTCAGCCCCAGACCCCCTTCAGCCTTTGGGATAGCAACAAATTTACAGGCCACCTTAGCTCTACCCTTTTCATCCAACTTCCCCTAGAAGAAGTTATTACAAATCTTCTCCACTTCCTTAATAACCCATGTAGGCAAGATAAAGTGAGACATCCAATACTGAAGGGTTCCACCAATCACTGAATCAATAAGCTGGCATTTTCCTACATATGATAAGTGTTTAGCTGTCCTGTCACTTACTCTACTTGTTATCATGTCAATCAGCACCTTACAATCCCTTTTTCTGAGTTTCCCTGATGCAAGAGGGACTCCAAGATAACGAAAAGGAAATGTTCCACTACAAAAACCAGATGCAACAGTTAATTGAGCACTTGTACTCTCATCTATTCCATCAATGTAAATATGGCTCTTGTCTGGATTGAACCTCAAGCCTGAATAATCTTTGAACTGATTAAGAACATTTTTCACTTCCTCAGTAGCACCCATATTAGCCTTAGTAAAGATAATGAGATCATCAGCAAAGCTCAAGTGAGCCATTTGTATTCCCTTACATTGGGGATGGTATTGGAAAGCCTTTTTGGTAATTGAATCATCAAATAAACAGCGCAAGACTTCCATTGAGATGACAAAAAGGTATGGAGAGATCAGATCTCCCTGCCTTAACCCCCTTTTTAGCTGGGAAGTAACCTCGTGAGGTACCATTTATATTAACAAATAGTATGGTATTCTAGAAGCAAGTAGCTAACCACTCAACAAACATTTCAGGGAAGTTCATACGTCTTAAGGTTTCAAGAAGGAAGCTCCATTCAATGGAGTCAAATGCTTTCATTAAATCTACTGATGACACTCGATTTGACGTGATTATCAGCCCCATTTAAGCAACATTTCATACCCTTTGATTCCATTTTGATGAGTATTTGGTGCATTTTTCGTAACTTTGTTATTATCGGCTCCTAGTGCGTACATTGTCCATTTCTCAGCTATTTTTACCCTATTTGTGAGCTTTTGTGTTGAGCCCCAGGTTACCACATTATATAGGACTCTGTCACGAGTCCAGCGCTTCAAACAGAGACCAAATCGGAGTTCAAACGGAGCGGGAATGATTGAAACAAGTTAGAACTCTGCCCAGCTCAAAACGCTGCGTTTTGGAGCTTACACGCCGTGTAAGTTAAATACACTGTGAGCTTACACGCCGTGTAAGCTCCCCAGACGGGAAACTTTCAGCTTTTCCAACAAGGAAAGGGTTTTCGGGGGTATTAATAGACTTTTCGAAGCCAGATTTGTTAACATTCAATTTGGAGAGATCAGCCACGACTTGAGGAGAGTTGACAGATTATTCCGGAGCTATCGGAGAGATCGTGACGCCATCAATCCATCCCGGAAGACGCTCGGAGCTAGGAATTGAAGATTCTCGAGATCGAAGCTTCGTGGATCATCCGAAATTAGGTTTTTCAGATCCTTTTCTGTTCTTCCTTTGTATAAGATGAATCCTTCTGTCGTCTTTGATTCTTGTTTGTCAGATATGAGTAGCTAAACTTGTAGAGCTTAGATTAGATGAACCCTAAGTGACCTAGGGCTTTAAAGCGGTCACGGATCGGCAGTAATTAGATTCGAAGTTCAATCAGTTTCTCTTTGCATGGTTGTTTTGTTCTTGACTGTTTATGTTTCTTCTCTGGTTGATCGCCTAGATTAGGTTTTTGCAAGTTAGGGTTAGTCGCCAGATGTTTTCGCTAGACGTAGTCACTAGATAGTTCCCTGCTTTGGCGCATAAACTTTCCTTCCTTGATCACCTAGTTTAGATTCTTGTTAAGCTAAGGATAGAAGCGAACGCTCGCCTTACTTTAAAACATCAAATTGAACAATTAACCTATTCATTGGAGTGTGCCTTTCGTAGGAACCAGTTAGGGTTAATCCACTGCAAGAGTAACTCATAAATCGTTAGTAATTCCACCAGTTAGTTTAGTCATCGCAAGAGGCGACTGTACCCGGGCGACTAATTAATCTTGGTAGCTAGATCGGATAGAGCGAACGTTCGCCAGTCTTAAACCCAAGGGCAAGGAGTTATGGTGGTGTATAGAAATTGATTGAATGAGAATTGAAAACCGCTGATCTTGTGATTGCTGTTGCCTTGGTGATCTAAGGGGGATTCGAAATCTAAGCTTTTCTGTCGTCTGTCTAAACCAACCAATCTTTCTGTCTTTTAATTTCATTTTAATTTTCCTGCATCTTAGTTTAGAAGTCGTGGAACTCACACCACGCACAACGTGTTTAAATATGAGTATTTTGCCTTCATATTTGAGTAGATGATTAGAAGAAACCCTGTGGAATACAATCTGCTTAGCTTGTTAGCTTGGTAGTATTTGATCACTGTTTTACAGCTCATCAAATTGGCGCCGTTGCCGGGGAGTCTTCTATATTGTTTGAAAGAAGAGTTGGCATTTTATTCTTCTACTTCCCATCTTTCATGTTCCATCACACTTCAATTTTACACCTGTTGTGTTTGTTTTTGTCTTTTGCAGGTTAAGAAAATTCAGAAGCAAATCACTTCCGATCCACCTTTCCCCTACCGCAATGGCTGCTCAAAAGAGTCTTGCGGATTACAATAAGCCAAGTGCTACTAGTGTTCGGTCTTTCATCTTTGTGCCGCGCAATGAAGACGGTCCCGACTATGAGATCAAGATCCCCTTCCTAGAAATGATCTCTAGGGATTTACAGTTTGAAGGAAAGCCGGATGATAATCCATGCACACACTTGGCGGATTTCCTTGCTTTTTGTGAGACCTTTAAGAGTGGGAGCCTCAATAAGGATACCTTGTGCTTGCGAGTCTTCCCATCTCACTCCGAGGCACCGCAAAGAGATGGATCACTAGCAAGCCACCCGGTCACTACACCAACTGGGAGGATCTTGCTCAGGAATTCGTAGAGGAATACTTCCCTCCTTCAAGAACTACAGCTTACAAGGACAGAATTGCCAGATTTGTTCAGAAGAGAGGAGTAAGTTTATATGATGCTTGGAACGAATTCCAATAACTCCTCTACGATTGCCCTCATCATGGATTCGAGCAGAGACAGCTAGCTGAGATCTTTGCCCGAGGGATGAACGAAGAATCAGCTAAATGGGTTAACGTCTTAGTTGATGGCGACTACACCGCACTCGCACCAGAAGCTGCTCTTCTTCACTTTGCAAAATGCGCATCTAAGTCCAGGAATTGGGAGAGACAGTTTGGAGCAGCTAAGAGCCAACCAAGCCGTGAAGATCAGATCAAGAGTGAAGTACAAAAACACATGAAGGAGATTTTTGGTACAGCAAATAACTGGTCTATAGGGGAAGTGAATTTTATTGATCAAGATCCCCTTGGATTCACCGGAGGACAACAACCTCAGAATTATACGTTTGAGAATTGGGAAATCGAGATAGACAAGAAGCTCGACCTGATCTTGGCTAGACTCGATGACCACGAAGAGAAATTCAAGCTTCAAGCCGTCTTAAATCAAGATCATGAAGCTCGAGGTCAACGAGTGGAGAGCATGGTGAATAACATGGTTAGCCTGCTAACTAGTAGCTCCCTCCTTAATCAATCATCGGTTCAAGATGACTCTACCATTAGGAAGGAGCACGTCAAGGCCATCTCTACAAGAAGTGGGAAGCAATTGACTGGTCCTGCAGCTCCTGATCCGGCCATAATTCCTGATGCTATAGCCATTGACAAGCCAGAGATCGAGGAGGAGGATAGAGAAGAAGAAGAGGAGGTGACTGCCCTGCCTTCCCTGACAAAGACATCACCTGCGCCACCTCTCCCTCCATATCAGCCTCGGATTCCGTTTCCTAAGGCTGCGCAATCACAGGAGAAAGATCATGATACCCGGTACAGAAAGTGGTATGGATACTTGAAGAACACAGATATCAAGATACCAGTTACTGATGCTATCCAGATGATACCGCAGGTTGGAAAAATCACAAAGGATCTTGCGAAGAACAAGAAGAAGGGAGAGTTGTCTTCCGTCTCCCTCGAGGAAGAATGCTTCGCGATCCACAGCCAGACGACCGCCATACCTCCCCCAGCTAAGTGTCACGATCCCGGTGCTTTTACTTTGCCTTGCACTATTAATGATGTGAAAATTGATCGTAGTTTAATTGATCTAGGTTCTTCCATTGATGTCATGCCTACCTGCTTGTATGAGAAATTGAACCTAGGAGAATTGAAACCGATTAGCATGCATTTAGTGTTTGCCGACAGATCTGTTAAATTACCTAGGGGATTAATAGAAGACGTGGTTGTCAGTTGTTGTCCTTTTACTATGCTGGTTGATTTCGTTGTTATGGATACCCGAGGGGAAGATGTCACTCTTCTCCTAGGCTGACCGTTTATGGCGACAGCCGACATTACCATTAATGTCCCGAATGGCTCGTTGACATCAAGGGTCGGCAAGGATACCATGACATTCCGTGTCAAGGACGGTATGCAAGCCTCTGTCAAAGAAGAGGCGCACTGCTTATCTGTTGAAGCTGTGGAGTTGGCTTCGGTCAACTCCGTTACTAATGAAAAATCTAGAGTTTCTGCAAAAATCTTCTTGCCAGGTGTTGGACAGGGCCCTACTCTGAAGAATGAGCTGCCGGCATAGAAGCCAAGAATGAAGGAAGATCCGACAGCATCCCCCCCATGAATCACCAAAAGTTAAGGATCCTGGCGAGACGAAGAAGAAATGAACATGAAAGACCAAGGAGGTTTGGGGGCCAGTCATTAAACCGCCTTCTACCGAGCCACCAGGGAAGAATGATCCTCTGAAGGACGCTTCTTCGAAAGAACTGTTCAGGCCTTGTAAAAATTCTGGTCATCTTCCCGAAGAACGAGCCAAGTTAATTCACGCAAACGGGAAGAAGTTCACACTTGCAGGAGGATATTTCATGAACTCCGACTTGGGCCTAAGAGAAATCCTAAGTTGGGATGTCTCTTGATCGCCATCCAGGTATCGTCCGGCTCAAGGACGTTAAGCAAGAGCGCTTCGTGGGAGGCAACCCACGGCTGGAGTCATTTTAAATTTATCGAGTCAGTTTTTATTTATTTTGAGTCATTTTGGGAATTTTGTGTCGAGTCGGTTGAGTCCGGATGATAGAAAATAGTCGAAAAAAAATATATTGGGTGTTATTTGGGTTGAATATTTTGTTTGCAGGAAGAGGAGTGACCAATTTGCAAGAAATTGGCCAAAATCCGGAATAGAGAACCCAAGGAGAGCTCAAAAACACAGTGGGTTTACACAGCTGTGTACCCACCCGTGTAAGGGCTTACACGCCGTGTAAGCTATTGCACTGTGGAGCTTACACGCCGTGTAAGCCCCAATTTTCACGGGTAAGTCATTTTTTTTCTCATTTTCGCGATTTCATTCTCTCTCTTCTCGTTTTCTCTCCCAAAAATCCCCTCCTCTTCACCAAATCGACGTCGCCCCGCCCCATCAAACCACCACACCGCCGGCGGAGCTTGGACCGCCGACGTCGTCCGATGAACGCCGCCCCACCCGCCACCGTCCGTCGCGACCTCGCCGCAGCAGCTGCTCCTTCGACCCGACAACAGCCAACTCGAGTTGAAACTCGAGCCAGCCATTCCCCTTCTTGTTTCTCTTCGTTTTTCTAAGTTAAATCGATCTCCAGGTATGTAAATCGACTCTCCTACCTCCTATGATGCTTATCTCCTGGTTTCCCATGCTCAATTTCGATTTCCAGGTGCTGAATCGGATTTGTGTTCTTGAGCTCAAGAACCCTAATTTTTCAATTTTGGGGTTTTGTAAAATTGAGGATATAGAAATGAAATTGGTGAAATAATGAGCTTGTAGTTTGAATCGAGGGTCATTTCGACTTCGTTTGCCTATCCAATTGTGAAATTTCATAGACTTTCCATACCGATTTTTGTCAAAATTGGGGATTTTTTATTATGGACGAAATTGGATGAATTTTTGTTGTGTGATTGATATTGTGATGATTATAGACATGTATGCATGCTTGTTCCCGAATATATATACCTTAATTAGCTCGTATGACGGATTAAGGTACACTTTTTGCATATCGATTTGATGAGTTGTGATCTTAGCTTGTGCGACTTATATGGCTGATTTGGACTTTCTTATCACTTGATTATGACTTAAGTTTGAATTGCAATTGGTTATTTGCTTCCATGATGATATATGCCAAGTATGCTAAATTCCTAAATGTTGATCTTGCTAAGTGTGTTTAAGACCTAGATATGGGATTGTGCCTCCACTTGTTGACATCCTACTTGCATTCTTTGAACTTGATATATTTGATGCTTGTTGTGGTTGTCGTTGATCAATAATCCCCTCTTTGCTCAAGTTGATTCATAGGATTATGTTCAATCTTTAGAACACTAAACTTGGCATTTATTTGTGGTTGTTATTCATTTTCAGGATGGGAAAATCCAAAGGAAAAGGAGTTGCTTCCTCTTCCTCCGCCCCACCTCCGGCGAAGAAACTGAAAGAAACCGCGAGGCACGACACCCTCCAGGTGGCTTCCCCGCCGGATAACGTCTCCACCATTATCTTCAACTTCCCGAGGGAGGATGATCGGGCAACTTGGATGGTCATACAAAGGAAAGCCATTGGTGCCATGAGCCAGATTGATTGGGAGGCCATGGAGGCGGAAGATTGGGCTGATGGTATCCGTGTGACACTTAACCGAGCTGGTTTGCTCCCGCTATTCCAGGTCACCGAGCCGGCGTACGAGTGGCCTACGAAGGAGATCCTCTCCACCTTCCGTATGGAGAGGGTGAATGAGAGGATTAATTATGTCACCATGACCAAGTGCATCTACTTCCGCCTAGGAGGGATCGAGAGGTCTCTCACTCTTGATGAGTTTGCCATCGACCTCAGTTTCTACACTGCGGAAGAGCTAGCTTCAGCTCCACTGACTGCTGTCTTCCGCAACACCGAGAGTACTGAGGAGTGCGAGATGTTTTGGCGTGCCTTAGCTCCTTCGGACCCGCCAAGTATGACTCTAGTGCATCCAAGGCTAGTATGATGGAGAGGCCAATCTACCGGTTTTTGCAGTTGGTCTTCCGGGAGTCTATTACTCACAGGTTGAACTCTGGCGATGTCTGTAACGCCAGAGACCTTTTCATGTTGCGGTGCATCGAGGAGGGACGGAAGGTCCATCTTGGCTCTTTGGTGGCCAAGTTATTTCAGCTTTAGCGCGAGCGAGGCATGAGACTTCTTTTAGGTGGCTCCTATGTCACCCGTCTGGTTCACAGGTACAACGTGCTCGCTTCATATGGCGCCATCCGCCTACATCATCGTATTCCTCAGCTCTGGATCACCGGCGACCTTCCTCGGTGCAATAAGGTTCCTGAAATCCTTGCTCCCCACTGCGATCCTTTCATTGAGCGACGTGGAAGATCGACACCAGCACCAGAGCCAGAAGCGACCCCAGCATATGACTTCAGTGGACTGGAGCGCGAGCTTAGGGAGATGAGAGCAGATTCCGACGCGCGTTGGGAGGCTACTCAGAAGTGGCAACAGGAGTCCGACGAGCGTTTTACCAGCTTCCAGACGCTGCAGCGGCAGATGTACGAGTCCCAGCTCCAGTTCTTTAGGCAGTTCCAGGCTCTAGATGATCGCCAGCACCCTCCGCCCCAGTGATTTCAGGATTTTTCTTTATTTTTCTTATCATCTGGAACTCTGTGCTCTTTGTTTTTGTTAGTGTCAGTTTATGTTGTTTTGGGTCTTTGTTGAACCTTTGTGGTCGATCGAGTCTTTTTTATTCCAACTGCTCTAATCATGTGATGGATCCTCTCTTATTAGGTTTTCAGGTTGTGAACTCGGAATTCTCTATAAATTCTATTCAAAATCACGTCTTTGGTATCTCGCCTGCGCCACCTCCGGCGCCCTCATGCTCGTATTGCGGTACCCCTATACACTTTTCTTCTCTTTGTGTGGTCCATTGAGGACAATGTCTGATTTAAGTGTGGGATGGGATTATATTTCTGAGGGTTGTTATTCTTGTTTTTGTGGGATTTCTCTAGCATAGAATTGCTCAATTCTTGACTCGTGATGTTAAGTTAGTTTTCAATTTTTCATAATGATGCTTAGACTGCTTAACCTAGATCCTGTAATCAACCTGCTTGCATCGATGCTAGATTTCCTGTTTAGAACAGAAAAGCTTATCACTCTTGTAGTTTTTCACTTTGATTGCATGATAATGACTGAATCCGACTAGCAAACCAACTGTGAGCTTTTGATCCATTGCACATGACTTGCAATTTCAATTCTTTTTTAGTGGTTTTTTGTCTTCTTGAATGAGTTAGAATTTGCATGAGACCTATTCGAGACCACACGATGACACGAGTTCTAGAATGATAGGGGCACCTAGATTCAGCTACTAAGCCAGATAGCCTACCTAACGTTATATCCATTAGGTTTAAACCCTTGAGCTTGGCCTGTTCTTTCGGTTTGATGTACATTACAGCCATTCCCCATTCTTTCATTCCCCGTTGATCCCCTGTGGTTGTAGTTCTAGATTAGCCTACCGGAATTCGGTTTGTGGTAACCTGCCCATAGCCATTAAAAGGTGCTTTTAGCTATTATGTCCAGACGTGTAAACCCCTTTAGCAACTAAAAGAAAGAATTGGCACAAAAGAAAAAAAAATGAAAAGAAAAGAAGAAAAGAAGAAATTTTTTGAAAAAACAGAAAAAGTTCAAAGTTTCAAAGTTTATAGTATAGTTCAATAACGTTCTTCTCCCAACATATGGAAAAATGAAGTCAAAAGAAAATGTAAAGAAAAGAAAAAGAAAATATGCAAAATAAAGTGCTAGGTTGCTTGAGGGTATCATAGGACGAGTGTACACTATTCCACCCGTGTCTGGTTAGACGGTAGGAAGCCATAAGCTAGATTCGAGGGAAGTTAGTCGAAAGCTACGCCGTACCAAAGCCATCATCATACATTCCCATCATCCATCTCATTTTAAACCCTTGTAATGTAGAATTCGTTACAGTCCTAAGCAGGGAAGTCCTTCTTGACTAGTAACTCGTGTTGTCACAGTGGTGGAGATGTGGTCGAATTGCAAACCTATGATAAAATTCAGTGACAGAAAATGATTGAGAGCATAAACACGTCCCTAAACACAGAGTGCGAGAGTTCCCGTGTACCAAATATCACCTGTGTGAGAAGTCTGGTCAGTTAGCTCAGATTCGTGCATGATTTGTGTTTGCTACTTGTTGTGTGCAGATAATTAGTGAGACCATGTTGTTTGGTTGATGTGTAAGCATATTAGGTCACTTGTTCTAGAAGTAGCAGTTTAATAATTCATTGTGATTGCTTGAACCTTTACTTGATCAATCGTGTCATTTGTGAATCTAAGTGCGTTCTAATTTAGTTTGCTTGAGGACAAGCAAAAGCTTAAGTGTGGGGTATTTTGATGACACTCGATTTGACGTGATTATCAGCCCCATTTAAGCAACATTTCATACCCTTTGATGCCATTTTGATGAGTATTTGGTGCATTTGTCGTAACTTTGTGATTATCGGCTCCTAGTGCATACATTGTCCATTTCTCGGCTATTTTTACCCTTTTGTGAGCTTTTATGTTGAGCCCCAGGTTACCACATTATAGAGGACTCTCTCACGAGTCCAGCGCTTCAAACGGAGACCAAATCGGAGTTCAAACGGAGCGGGAATGATCGAAACAAGTTGGAACTCTACCCAGCTCAAAACGCTGCGTTTTGGAGCTTACACGTCGTGTAAGCTAAATACACTGTGAGCTTACACGCCGTGTAAGCTCCCCAGACGGGAAACTTTCAGCTTTTCCAACAAGGAAAGGGTTTTCGGGGGTATTAATAGACTTTTCGAAGCCAGATTTGTTAACATTCAATTTGGAGAGATCAGCCACGACTTGAGGAGAGTTGAGAGATTATTCCGGAGCTATCGGAGAGATCGTGACGCCATCAATCCATCCCGGAAGACGCTCGGAGCTAGGAATTGAAGATTCTCAAGATCGAAGCTTCGCGGATCATCCGAAATTAGGTTTTTCAGATCCTTTTCTGTTCTTCCTTTATATAAGATGAATCCTTCTGTCGTCTTTGATTTTTGTTTGTCAGATATGAGTAGCTAAACTTGTAGAGCTTAGATTAGATGAACCCTAAGTGACCTAGGGCTTCAAAGCGGTCACCGATCGGCAGTAATTAGATTCGAAGTTCAATCAATTTCTCTTTGCATGGTTGTTTTGTTCTTGACTGTTTATGTTTCTTCTCTGGTTGATCGCCTAGATTAGGTTTTTGCAAGTTAGGGTTAGTCGCCAGATGTTGTCACTAGACGTAGTCGCTAGATAGTTCCCTGCTTTGGCGCATAAACTTGTCTTCCTTGATCACCTAGTTTAGATTCTTGTTGAGCTAAGGACAGAAGCGAACGCTCGCCTTACTTTAAAACATCAAATCAAACAATTAACCTATTCATTGGAGTGTGCCTTTCGTAGGAACCAGTTAGGGTTAATCCACTGCAAGAGTAACTCATAAATCGTTAGTAATTCCACCAGTTAGTTTAGTCGTCGCAAGAGGTGATCGTGCCCGGGCGACTAATTAATCTTGGTAGCTAGATCGGATAGAGCGAACGTTCGCCAGTCTTAAACCTAAGGGTAAGAAGTTATGGTGGTGTATAGAAATTGATTGAATGAGAATTGAAAACCGCTGGTCTTGTGATTGTTGTTGCCTTGGTGATCTAAGGGGGATTCGAAATCTAAGCTTGTCTGTCGTCTGTCTAAACCAACCAATCTTTCTGTCTTTTAATTTCATTTTAATTTTCCTGCATCTTAGTTTAGAAGTCGTGGAACTCACACCACGCACAACGTGTTTAAATCTGAGTATTTTGCCTTCATATTTGAGTAGACGATTAGAAGAAACCCTGTGGAATACGATCTGCTTAGCTTGTTAGCTTGGTAGTATTTGATCACTGTTTTACAGCTCATCATCTACCTTCATTACACAACGGGGAGAAATACCTACCTTGTTGTAGGTTCTGAGGAGTTCATGTGCCAGCAGTATCCCATCACCAATGTTCCTCCCTCTTATAAAAGATGTCTAAGCATAGAACTGCAGAGAGTCAACTGGCTAGGACTTTTGAGACAACTTTATAGACTACATTACAGCACAAAATCAGCCTATAGGCTATCATATCAGCAGCATTCGTCCTCTTTGGGATAAGGGCCAGTAAAATTGAGCTCACATACTTGGGCATATAACTCTTCTCAAAGAAACTCTTCACAACATCAATAACATCATACTTCACTACCTCCCAGTTGTGCTTAAAGAACATGGTTGTATACCCATTAGGGCCAGGAGCTTTGCTACTAGAGATGCTAAAAAGTGCTTACTTCACTTCCTCATCTTAAACGGGGGATATAAAAAAAGCACACTAGTTTTCATCCAACTTTCGTTTAATAACATTCTGCAGGCCAGAAGTGTTAACTGTATGACTGCTACCAAGCAAGTTCTTATAAAAATCCAAGCAACCCTTGCAAGATCCTCAAAATTTTCAACCAAAACACCATCCTTATTTCTCAACTGGCATATAGTATTGACAGCATGCCTACTCCTCACATGATTAAAGAAGAACCTGGTGTTATTGTCCCCAAGTTGAATCCAAGCAACCTTGCCTTTTGCTGGAGTATGCTTTCCTCATCCAGTTTCAATTTCTTTAAGCTATTAGTTAATTCAAGGACATTTTTAGATTATCAGCAGTTGGACAATTAAGAGCAATCCCCTTTGCATATTTAAGATCCTCCTTTTTACATTTCACTCTTTAATGAATATCTAAATAGCATTCTCTGTTGAGTTTCTTGAGCTCAGTTTTTAAGAGAGACAACTTTTTGTATAGCCTATAAAAGCAATTAGCTCTGTTTCGCCTTCTCTAGACCCTTGTCACAATCTGCGAGTGATGAACCGTCGTTGTGCTGAACAGGTTCGATCAAATAACTATCAAGCTCAAGAGCTAGGATAGATCGTATTCCACGGGCCTTCAATTGATTGGCTACTTCAGAACTAACAAATTACTCAAGGAAAAACACGTTGTGCGTGGTGTGAGTTCCACGACTTCTAATTCTAAGGAATGCAGAAAAATTAAAACAAATTAAGCTAAAGCAGATTGAGAATTAGGGTTTGGAAACAAGAATGACAGACGAACTTAGACTTTGAATCCCCTTCGTTCCCCAGAGCATTGGCAATCAACAGATCAGCGGATTTTGATTCTTATTTAATCAATTACTAAGACACCACCATAACTCCTTACCCTTAGGTTTAAGACCGGCGAACGTTCGCTCTATCCGTTCTAACTACCAAGATTAACTAGCCGCCCGGGTACGGTCGCCTCTCGCAACGACTTAATTAATTGGTGTAATTACTAGTGATGAATGAGTTACTCTTGCAGTGGATTAACCCTAACCGGTTCCTACGAAAGGCACACTCCAATTATAAGGTTAATTGTTTAATTCGATGTTCTAAAGTAAGGCGAGCGTTCGCTTCTATCCTTAGCTTAACAAGAATCTAATCTAGGTGATCAATCCAGACAAGAAACATGAACAATGAAGAACAAATCAAACAAGAAAAAGAACTGATTGAATTTCGAATCTAATCACCGCCGATCCGTGACCGCTTTAAAGCCCTGGGTCACTTAGGGTTCATCTAGTCTAAGCTCTAACGAGTTTAGCTACTCATGATCATTACAAAAGAAACAAAGACAGAGAAAGAGTTCATCATCACAAGGAAGAACAGAAGGGAATCTGAAAAACCTAATTCCGACGACTCTGGCAGACTTCGATCTTCGGTAAGTTGCACTCCTAGCTCCGGTTCTCCGAGGTGGAAGGGATGGCGTCACGATCTCTATCCGGCTCTTTGAACTCCAACTCTTCGCTCCAGAACATCAGAGGATTCTCCTCTCCAAAAGCTCTGTTTTTCGAATTATGAATTGTCTGATGTAAATTATTCTCCCTTTAGGGCCGCCGGATTAAGTATAAATACTTAACCCTAGTTGGGCCGGGCTGAGCTGATGGTTTCGCCGAAACCATAGGGATAGTTTCGGCGAAACTGGCTGTGAGTTCAGGGCTCCGCCGGCTGTTCATTATTTTCGGTCCGAGCAGTTGATTGGTTTCGCCGAAACCATCCTTCTCTTGGCATCAGTTGATTTGAACTGCTGGTTTCGCCGAAACTGGAGGCCTGGTTTCGCCGAAACTGTAAGTGTGAATGGCAGATTTTCGGTTTGACTTGATTGGCTCCTTGATCAATTCCGGTTCAGTTCCTCTATGTTCCTATGCCTTAGACACGTCCATGGCTACGCTATTTGACGGCAAAAACCTGTGCTAACATAAAAACACTAGAAAACCATCAAATAGACCCGAAAAGGGCCAAGGTAACACAAATGGCACGAGATAGGGCAATCGATTGAATATTCGTTATTCTACCCTAAAAACAATGTCTTAAGCAAATAAATGTCGCTTAAATGAGGCTGATAATCACGTCAAATCGAGTGTCATCAGCGAGTAATCTGCATTTTGAGTCCAACAAGAGAAGAACTTAAAACCTTTTGGGTGTGAAACTCCATTAAAATCATTCACCATATAAACATCACAGTGATCTGATTCTTGAGCACGAATGACATTTACTTTGCTTCTAGGGAATGTATTCTGCCAAGCACCATTGATAAACACCCTGTCCAGCTTTCTTGCAACCAAACCATCAATACGGTTATTCATCCAAGTGAAATGGGGCCAGTAGAAATATGATCAAATATATCACAGTCATTAACACACTTTCTAAAACTTTCCATACTATCAAAGGAGGTTGGAATAGTGGACGCTTCACTCAAATCCAAAGAGACATTAAAATCACCAGCAATCATCCATGGGATATTCACCTGCTTCACACTGCAAAGTCTTGCATACATCCTCTGCCTGCTGTTGAAATCATTTGTAGCGTAGACAAAAGTACAATAGTAGGGTGATGGCATATCTATTCTTACATGAATAAACTGTTCACAAACATCCATAACCTGCATAGGCACATCCTTTCTCCAGATCAGCCAATTTTTTCCAAGGTCGCCATCAAAAGAAAACTCTCCTAACCAGTCAGAGAATCTATCAACAAACATCTTTTGTGTTTTCTCCTTTCTAACTCTAGGCTCCAAAATAGCTACTATATCCAGCTTGGAAAACTTAGTAAACTCAAAAATAGCATCATATTTACACTTCTTATTAAACCATCTAGTATTCCAAGTCCAAATTTTCATCTAAATCTGCTTTAAAACCTAGTTTTAACACCAGCAACCTTTCTTCTGTTGCTTAGCAAGCTTACTGTATAACAGAAACTCACCAAAGGAAGGCTTCCCTCTACCACTAGGTTATGGGATCTCCTCCTCATCTTCAACTTCTGTTAAATGTCCATCCTGAACCATGTCATAGGTCTATGGTTCAATTACAGGGCTCCGATCAAGAGCCTGTGGACTAGGAGATCCCTTAGTTTGCAAAGAAACTTCAGAAAATTGCATGTGTCCCCTCCAATCCCTTGAACAAGATTATCTCCAGCTGTTGGTGCAGTCCCTTCAGGAGAAGATGCTACACCTTTGCCAATCTTGTTAGGTAAACGTTTGGATTGAGTTGTTGATATCTCAACTGAAGCATTGTCAATCCCACTTAAGGGCGATATCAGTACTGGTCCCTCATACCCCCAAAGGCGTCCAGCCACGCCAACAAACACCCTCAATGGAGGTATTAGACCAAGAACCTGTGCGACAGCAACAACCTAGCCTCCTCACCCCCTATTCTACGACTGCCGGCGGGATTCAAAGTACATCGTCCACAATCGCTGAACTCGGTATTTCAATGAATTTCAGATCCGGTGCAGGATCAGAGACCATATCCGCCCAAGATCTACCCACTAAGGACGAAGGATCATCCTCGATTTGCATGTTCTTCCCTTTCTCAACCATGGAACCAATGGAACAGTAAAAAGCAGAATGCTATGAAAAAACGCAGAAAAGAAACTTAGCAGCTGAGGATCTGAGGACCTGAGAGGCCAGCCAGCGATCCTTCAACACCGGAAGAGTCCCTCGGGAGCGCACCCATCGAGGAAAAAACCTCACCGGTGTGAAGAGATCGTATCGCGAGGTCAGGAGCTGAGAAGATTATCAATTTCATCATGAATAGAAACTCAAAATCTTCAAGTTGAATGAGCAGTTGCTTTTCTGTCTCCTTCAAGATCTTGCAAACTGTGCACCAATGTTGAAAACAAGTTTTCCAAGTTAACCAATGTTGCAAAATGTGATCCCCAACGAGTATTAGAAGGCCTCTTCATGCCAATTTCTTGATTTAATCCACGCCCAGTTTCCAATTCACCTAAAGCAATAACTTCTTCAATTTTGTTCGCTTGAGTTTCTCTAATGATGTCTTGTCGTTTACAAGATGCCCCAACTAAATTAGTCATTGTGCCAATAATAAAGAAGAAGACATTCACATCATCGTGGTTTTCAGCAACAGCAATAAGAGTTAACTGAAGTTGATGTGCGAAACAATTAATATAGTATGCAGAAGGGTTTTCTTCTAAATTAAGGTCTTCAAACCATTAATTTCTCCTTTCATTTTGCTAGCTCCATCATAGCCTTGACTTCTTACTTTTGAGATGCTCAATCCATTTTTTCATAAGCATGGATTCAATTATTGTTTTAAGAGACATAGCTTTGTATCTCTAACATGAGAAATGCCAAGAAACCTCTCGATAACACAACCTTTTTCATCAACATAGCGTATAAACAACACCCATTTGTCAGTTTCCACAGCAGATGTGGTTTTCGCCATCACTGAGTAGAATCTCTTCATCTAATTGACGGTAAAAAAATAAAATTTATTCCCAAACTCTAAATATTAAACCATAAAATCAATTCCAAAACCTAAAACTTTACATACCTTAAAGTACAATCCCTACAAACAAGGATCAGGGACCGTCCAAGAAAGATCGTTGATCAAAGATATCACATTGAAAACCGGCTTGCCGATCTAAAGTGATTTCGGCAAGATGCAACAATAATATTTTTTTTCTTTTGCTGCAATCACTGAGTAATGGGAACAAGGAAGGCGAGCTGATTAGGGTTTTTAGTTTTAATGAATTTTCGTTGCTAATGTTTAAGTTTTATAGAAGAACAAGACATCTAACCATAAGTAACATATTTATATAGGTATATTTCATAAATTAAATGCAAGGTTGTTGTTGGTGTAATGGTAAAAGCGTTGTCCTGCAGTTGGGAGGTCCAGGGTTCAAACTAGGCTAATGGATCGTGTTTGAGGAGTCAGTTGCAGAGTAATTCATCTAAACCACAAAACCTCTAACTATAGTTAGTGTAACTAAGCTCAGTTACAACATCTCAGGCTATCGATTGGACTAAAAATGGAGACAAACGTTGTATCGGTTTTAACCGAGACAACACATTGGTAAAACCCACTTGTTCCAACGGGAATTGAAAGCATGTGTTTCAGAGGTATTAGGACTACTACGATATTCAATGTTTGCGACATAAGACAGAGCTTTAGACACCGGAAAATATGGATTTCGGAAATGCCTCCGGATTGGTCAATTCCTGCACCCAAATTCGTGATGGAAAACAGGCCTTTATATTTTATGTCATATATGTTTGGAGAAATTATAAAATTGGACCGGTGGTATTTTTTTATTTTAGAAATGTTTTGAGTGATGTTTTCTAAATCGTATCGGCATGTCGAATCGATGACTCTAACATTATGCAGTCCAATTGCTAAAATCGTTATAAGTTATGGTGGACCGACTTGTTAACCCGATACAAAACCATCTTAAAACCCGTAGTGACCACCTGATTTGTAGGGTCACTATGGGTTGTGGATTATTTAGGCTGGGTCATTTGGGTCACAAGTCATTATGTTTGAAAATTAACGGGTTAGGTCGAGTTAATTTAGGCGAGTCAGTATGGGTTGTGGATTATTTCAGCCATGTCATTTGGGTCACAAGTTGATATTTGAAAATTAGCGGGTCGACCCTAAACCTGACCCAGATTCTTATATGGTTTTGGATCGGGTCAACGAGTTGGGTCCACTACAATTTAAAAAGATTTTAGCAGTTGAACCGCATAACATTAGACTCATTGATTCAAATCGGGTCAACGAGTTGGTCCACCACAATTAATAACGATTTTAGCAGTTGAACCACATAACGCTAGAGTCACCAATTCGACATGCCGATACAATTTTAAAAATATTGCTCAAAATATTTCTAACGGTAGACTCACTGATTCGATTTTTAAACAATTACTAAAAATATTTCTAAAATAAAATATTCTCACTACCAAAAATTTATTCAAACATTTAATTATTATTTTTAAAATGCAGCAAGTATGGCAAATTATTTTTAAAAATCATGGTTTGATTCAGAGGAAATTTAAAGTGTTTCTCCAAAATTTCTATATTTGAATAAAGCTTTGTTTGTTTAGGTATGAAATAACAGGGGAATGCTTTTTCAGAAATTGATGTGAACCGTTGCAACCGTTGGCAGACGACCCTAACCACCTTTAGCTGAATACCTAAGCAATGAGCCTAACCTATGAAACCTAGGTGAAAAAGCACTTGGACCCGCTAGCTATAAAGGAGCTAGGAACCCTAAGTATCACGTGAATGGTGCCACACCCAGGGGTGATTACCCTAGAAGATAAACCAACTTTAAGCTAAGCAACAACGAGCAAAAGCTTGAAGGAAAAAGAACTTGTGTTCTGAAATTTATTTTAATCAAAGGCTGAGTACAAACGTAGGCCAAAGACCTTTATTTATAGTGAGGGATTCGGGAACAAGCTCTCTCAATCCTTCTCTAATTCTAACTCTATAAAGCTTAAAATATTCCTAAAGAATAGGAAATTAAAGAGGAAGTTCAACTAAAACACTTAAAAAGACTAAACAAGAAGATAAATCATAAATCAGCTAATCCGACAAATCCGGAGAAACCCTAATCTGGAATAAAGTCCTAATCCGACTCGGAGATGGATGGGGTGTGAAAATCTGTATGCATCTCCATGTTTCCTAATTCTAATAGGACTTTGAAATACGGGCCTTCAGTGTGTGGCATCAAGTTTTCCTGGTCCGGAGCGGAATCCGGACCACGGTCGGATTTCCTGGGCAAGTTCGGAGCGTGTGTGCATGCAATATCATTCGGGTCCTCCTTCATTCCTTGTCCGAATCCAACAAGGCTTGTTGGAGGTTTTTCCTGGTAGCATAGAGATTTTTTTTGCCCTTGGAAAATCCTGAAAGGCACGTGCCATTTGTTGGCTCGGCTCAAGTCGCCTTAGTGTAGTGCCCGTGTATCGCCCCGGCGCCTGTGGCAGGCTCAGTGCTGAGCCTATAAATATTTTGGTCAGGCCTTCAGTCCTCTATCTTTGGCGGACCTCTAGGAATACTTCAAGGGGGTCTCCGGGCAGGGGCTTGGCCCTGGGGATCACATGAGTTGTCCTGGGGCCTTGGATAGTTGTTAGGCTCGGCCTGGGGCCCGTGTCTGGGCCCTATGTCAGCATCAATGTCAGGCGTGGCATCATCCTGGCTCCCAATAGGCATGGGGCTAGGCGGAGTTTTGTACTTGAACAAAGTAAGTACCTAGGCTGAAACCTCCCAAAGGCACAGCTAGAAAAATGCATCAGCCTTAAGCGCTTCTTATACGGGCCTAGGCTCCGGCCCCGTGTTGGTGACCCGGGTGGGATGTAAGAATAGGCATTCGCTCTGGGGCTGGCGGCTGGATCACTTCAGAAACCCAACAACCCAAATTTCCTCTACAATGGGTAATCCCAAAATTTTTGGTCCTACCCAAAAATTGTCAAATACACTGAGTATTCGTGGTCCCACTGGTGAGCTTTTTTCTATACCATTATTGCCCCCAATTGTTTCTTCTCTTTCCTATCCCTCTCTTTTCTTCTTTCATGTTCTTCCAAGTTAATCAATAGAGCACGAAGAACAATGGCTCTAATTTCTTCTTCTAATGGCGTCTCAATTCAATTGCTTCGTCTCCTTTCACAATTCCTGGCCAAGGGATGGCCACCGAAAACATGTTGTAGATTGAAGGAGAAAATGTACAAGTGAAATCATTGATGGCCAGATCAAGAACTTTCAAACTCTAGAGATGACCTAACTCACCAGGAATAAATCCAAAAGAGAAGAGATGTTTGATATGGGACCCGTAAGGTGTTTCTTCCCAAATTCAGGATTAAAAGATTGAGAAGCAAACCCATTTGACTTGGAAGCCTACCCCTAAGCTCATTCATCGACAAGTCCATAACTTTAAGCTCTAGCAGCCGAAAAAGACTGCATGTTTGGTCAGGAAGGCTTCCCCTGAGCTGATTGTTTTGGAGTTTTAGCGACTGAAGATATGACAAGTTGCCTATGAAAGGTGTGGACCCAACCAGTCCAAACTCGTAAGAGTAAGGGCCACAACTCGATTCTCATTGTTCTCACAGGAAAATCCAGTCCAGTTACAAGGAAAGGGTGAAGTTTGGTTGTCTCAGTGTCAAAGTTGTTGTTGCTTAAGCGTTGCCTGTTGTGGTATTTTCAAGATTAGGAAAATTGAGATTGACATCATTATCAAGAGCCGATTAACAACGCTGCATGTCGAACTCCACTACTAACATTGAAACAGGATCTGGTGCAATGTTAATTTCTACCTCATCTACTGTGACAATTGGAGGATGCAACAGCACACCAGCATTATTCATCTTCATTACTTATTAGATGAGGATATTGTGGTAATTCCATAAATCCCCTTTATTTTAATCCTTTATTTAATAAAGTAGTACAATCCATTTTTTATCACCAAACCTACATTTGTAACAATAGCTAGTTGATGAAACACTAATTCCCTAATTTCTCATCTCATGTTCTTTTCGAAACCCAAATTTATCCAGTTTTCAAATAGTTACATCATTAGTCTTATTTGTAAACTTCTTGAACATTTTGGAACATAGCTAATCAAAAAATTAGCGATGTCTTTTAAATTCAATTGATTAGTTTACACAGAGATCTCCTCCAACCCATTCTTTTCTTCTTCATTTTCTTCTTCTCTTCTTCTATCTTCTTCTTCTCTTCTTCTTCTTCTTCTTCTTCTTCTTCTTCTTCTTCTTCTTCTTCTTCTTCTTTTTTCTCTTCTCTTCTTCTTCTTCTTCTTTTCTTCTCTTCTTCTCTTCTTCTTCTTTTCTCATCTATCTTCTCCTTCTCCCAAACCCGATTTCCTTCTTCTTCTTCTTCTTCAAACTAGAATCCAGTTTTCCTTCTTCTTCCTTTCTTCTTCTTCTTTTCTTCTTCTTCTCTCCTTCCTCTTCTTACTCTTCCTCTATTCACAGATCCTAATCTTCATTCTCTATTGCAACCCTATGAAATCACAGCCTCTTCTGGTTGAAACTTCCTCCTCTTTTACTCCGCTTGCCCCGTCGCATCTCATTCAAGACGACGAACCGCCTCTGTTCGTCGAATCTCCTCCAGGTCTAAGCTTTCATCGGGCCGAGGCTCCCCTGATGAAAAACCCAGTTTTTTGCTTCTTCATGTTGTCGGCTTCACCCCTATTTCCAGCTTCCTCCAGTCTTCTTCTTCTTCATCACCAAACCCATATTTCTTCATCTTCCCTTCTTCTTCTTCTTATTCCCTCTTTTTTCTTCAGATTGATCCCCGATCTAGGTCTCAAAACTCAGATTTATTCAAATCGATCACAACTCAAATCAGTCACGGTCAAACATCAAATCGGTCACAACTCAATTAATTTACAAAATACTCACTTAATATTTTTCGTTATCTACCTTGTCCAAAACGTTCAAAATTTTACAAACAATGACTAACAATGTTAACTATTTCAAAAACCAGGATAGATATGAGGTTTCGAAAAGAACGTGCTTTTTAAAATAATTCTCCATACTTGTTGCTTTTCAAAAATAATAACCCTAAAATATAAAGGTTCAACCTCTTAAAATAATAAAGGGAATCCACTTGAAACAATTAAGTCCACATATTTAGATAAATCATGAATCGCCAACATGTTTTGGGAGGAAGGGATGACTCGGCCAGACATATGTAATTTTTTTATGTTGATAAAAATAGTAATAATAAGAATACAACTTATAAAATTGTAAAATCATTGATTTATTTGTATGACTGATTTAAATTTTAACCAAGTTAAGTGTAAAATAAAATAAAAAGTAAAATAAACTTCATGATTTCTAGATTATAATCACTTAATATACTTCATAAAAAATTAATTTGTGATTTTATCTGCATAATTATCTTGTATGTCGTATATAGTAATAAATGTAAGAAATTAATTTTCTAAAAATTAATTAAGGACAATTAAAAACCCCACCTATTAGTTATTCACAATATTGAATATGGATTAGGAACACACATAAAAAACTAACTTTGTAAAAAGTCGACTTCTCCTTCTAACCTAATTTATCTAGTGTTTATTGTTAAACTAAAATTAAACGACATATGACATCTATAGCTCATGATGTGATGTACCCACATTATATTTAATACATTTGACCCAATTAGTGTGTTACATATTAGATCAGAGTCTTTTTTATCTATTCACTCGACGGTACGGAGAAGTCCGACCCTTTTGGGAATCGCGTCATCCTGAACCCTACACACGAAAGGAGGGGTTGTGAAGAAGAATATCACACCGAAACTTTCCTTTGGAACTAAGCAGTGTGTGGACACTATTGGCCAACTCGTGTTGAACTCCAAACCAAGTAACTCATACGCACGTCTAACGCTCAAAATTGGACACATTGGTCACTTGAAAGCACGCATTTGGAAACCCCTAATCCTAGACTCGGTCTTTGCATCAACTAGAGAGTTCAGAAAAGACAAGACATACTACGTCTTCGAAAAACTTTGGTAAAAAAGACACAAACCAAGTTCAAGTTCAATGTCCAAAAACTAAAGAAAAGTTGGTTTCTTGAGTATTGAAAGCAAGAAATCAGAAGATATTCAAAGTACAAGTTTTCAAAACTCGTCAGGACTTCATCGCTGTACTCACCAAGAAATCAAAAGACAAAAATAACTTAAGCAGAATTAAAAGCAACAAGATGAGCGAAAAACCAAGGGTACAAGCACAATTCTAGCTTACAATCCATAACCCTCGACATGCATTTACCCACCCCACACTTAGACGGGACAATGTCCTCATTGGACCAAGAATGGGATATGAAAGCCAAAAAGAAGTTGCCTAACGATAAAGGAAGAGGAGAACGGGAAGAACAAAGACATGCCAAACCAAAACACAAAAGCAAGCACGAGGGAATGTTAACTAAGCTACAATACGCAATAGGGTGCCGCCCGATAGCACTCTTTCTTTTATGTTTTTAAGCTAGACAATACCTAGAGAGGGGAGAGATTAGAAATCACCATCACATCCTATGAGCTCATTGTAGTCCATATCGTCTTTATGCTTGCAAGGAAGATGCTTGGGGAAATTCACTTGGATGCTCCCTCAATGTGGATGAATGAACTCGAGGGAGCCCGTGAGAGTGGGGCGAGTCCTCTTGAGGCTCGAGTCCCAAGTTGAATCCCCCCAAAAATCCCTAAATTCAGCTATTTATAGGCTAGCCAGCACCCGATGAGGGCGCGCCCGTTGAAAACTTCACAAAGCTCCGCCTAAACCTCGCCAACAACTGTGTCAGCTTGACAACTTCAACTCTCTTCATCATTTTGAGCTTTTCAAGAGCGTCCGACGTCGAAAGTGGTCACTGTTCGAACCGGTGGTTTCATAATTCAACCATCTGGAATAACATAAAATCACATCAAAACTACCTAGAAAATGGTGAAAATGGACCACGGAGGCCCTATGAGGATATTAAAGACGCAATATTGCAGTTTAGCATAAAACCAACGATAGAGGATGCATATAAGAATAAACCACACATAAAAGTACAAGGGATTAAAGTGAATAATATCGAGTCATCAATTATAAACACAACAACGAGTTCTGTAGAATAGACAAAATTAATGGGTTGGAATAGAGCTGGTAAAATGTTGGCCCGACCCGATAAACCCGCCCAGCCCGACCCCGTAGCTCGATTGACCAAAAAGTCAACAGTTCAACCCATAACCCGATGAACCCGCAACCCGACTAACTCGCAACCCACACGCCCAACCCGAATAACCCGATTGTCACACAATTCATGATATCCCGTGATTCAAATATCAACATTATGTCATTATTGAAGATATAAAATTTTCATCCACTTCTGATTTCACCAAGTTTATTTCCAAAACAATAAAATTAAAAATAAAACAAAACGTTTGGCCTAAAAATGTCATAAAATGGAAATGGATAAATTTGATATTTTTTTTAAAGAATTGTCTAAATTTATAAATTAGTCCAATGTTAAACTCTAGAACTTAAAAGCTAAATTATATTCAATTTTTATTTTATTTATTATAAGTATATGTAATTTATGAAAATAAATTATTATTTTTAATATATGAACAGCGGCTACAGTCTACAAGCCTTAAGTCTACCCTTGAATAAATATTTAATATTTTTTAAAATTATTTATCACATAAAAAAAATTTATAAAATTTTGCAAATTGTAGTTGAGAGTTGAGACTAGTAACCCGTGGGCAACCCGAGACCCGCCCGACCCGTGACCGATGAACCCGCAACCCGACTAACCCGCAACCCGGCAAACCCCGACCCGACTAACTCGCAACCTGATGAAATCGCAACTCGACTAACCCGCAACCCGATGAACCCGACCCGTGACCCGCCCAGCCCGCCCGTTTGACAGCTCTAGGTTGGAATATTGAGAAGTTGATTTTTATTGCGTATTTCCCTCCCTACTTATTATATTCTTAAGTCTTTCCTTTTGTTATTATAAACATAACATAGTGTTTCGTAGAATTGACAAAAATAGACTTTATCCTTTCTAGACTCATCTAACCTTACTAATCTAAGTCCTTATAACTAATCTAGTATGCCAATAATCTAGTTTCAAACATCAATTTCAAACGTTAACCTATTCCAATCATTTCTATATCGAATAAACACGGTTGCGTATAACTTTTCCCTAAGAAAACACTTGATAAACGCTCGCGTACAACTATTTGCTAAGAAAGCACAAGATAAACACCGTCGCGAAAAAATCTTCGCTAAAAAAGCACGAGATAAACGCTCGTATACAACTCTTTGTTAAGAAAGCACGAGATAAACACTCGCATACAACTCTTCGCTAAGAAAGCATGAGCTAAACGTTGTCGCATATATCTATTCGCTAAGAAAGCATGACATAAATGTCCGCGTACAACTCTTCGCTAAGAAAGCATAACATAAACACTCGCGTACAACTCTTCGCTAAGAAATCACGAGATAAACATTAACTATCGTCGCGTATAACTCTTCGCTAAGAAAGCACAAGATAAATGTTGTCGTGTATAACTCTTTTTCTACTAAAGCACGAGATAAATAACTAAGGAAAGAGTATAACTCTCCCGGAAAGAGATAAACTCGCCTCGCTAAAGAGTATAACTCTTGCGGGAAGAGATGAACTCTCTTAGCAAAAGATAAACTCACCTCGCTAAAGAGTATAACTCTCCCAACAAGAGATAAACTCGCCTCGCTAAAGAGTATAACTCTCCGAACAAGAGATTTTCTCCTGGAAAATGGATAAACTCGCATCGCTAAAGAGTATAACTCTCCTGGAAAGAGATGAACTCTCCCGACAAAAGATAAACTCGCCTCGCTAAAGAGTATAACTCTCTTAAAAAGATATGAACTCTTTTGGCAAGAGATAAAATCGCCTCTCTTTTTGTGTCCTATAAACGTCGAGGAAGGGTTGAACTTTCCACGCGAAAGAAGACTGCTTCCTCCATTCAGCGGAGGAACGAGCAAACTTTCCCTGCAAAAGACGAAGTTCGCCTTCCATTTTGTGTCCTATAAACGTCAAGGAAGGGTCGAACTCTCCCCACGAAAGAAAACGCCTTCCTCCATTCCTCGGAGGAACAAGCAAACTCTCCTGGAAAGAGATGAACTCTTCAGACAAGAGATAAGCTTGCCTTCTAATCCTAAGGCTTCAAATACGACAAAAAAAAGTATAAGACAATCTAGCCAATGTACAAGCACCCACAACGGAAAGCACAAAAAAGTATGCCTCAGTAGAAACGCCTCAGCTCACTTTTGAGCTACACTTAGGGCCAATTGGTGGGTCCAACAAACTCAAAATTAATTTGTCAACATACAAAGTGTAAATTCGCCAAGAAGCATGATTAGAGTCGAGTTTAGAAGATTCGCTATGACTCACTTCTGAACCACACTTGGGGGGAATTTTGATGGGCCCTAGCCCAAATCGCGGGGTCCAAACCAAACACTCCACAAAGCCCATGGAGGCCCAAGCCCATGCCACATCTAAGACATCTAAGGCTCAACTCCACTATTGATTGACCAACCATTGTGATCAAGCCAACACTTATCCCAATGCATTATAAAAGGCCAAGGGTATCACCCCATTATGGAAGGAGCAACGACTCAACTTAGACTCCCAAGACTCTTACTAGGCGTCCAACCCTTGAAATTTAGTCACCTGGCGTCCAACTCTTAGAGTTCAACCACTAGGTGTCTAGCCTTCGAAGTTCGCTCAGGGAGTTTAGCCCTCAGAGTTTAGTCATCGAGCATCCAAGCCTCGAAGTTCAACCAGGGACCCCCAACCTTCGGAGTTCACCTAGGGCATCCAACCCTCAGAGTTTAGTCATCAGGCGTCCAGGTCTCGGAGTTCAACCACCGGGCATCCATCCTTGAAGTTCACCCAGGGTGTCTAGCCTCAAAGTTCACACTCCCAAGTATCTTACTCGGCATTTGACCACTCGAAGTTCACACTCCCAGCTATCTCACTCGCGTTCAACCTCCATCGACTTCTCGGAATTATGCTTAGAGACTAACTCCTCTACGAAGAATCACCATGAGCAACCACCACTAAGGTCAATCATATACTCTCTAACTTATACTCTTAGTCCATACTCCGTGCAACACTTAAAATATATTTTCTCATACATGTACTCGCATGACAAATCGAGTTCCACCTAAGGTTCGTCCAATTTTTTCATATCTCTCTCATCGCCTTGGGAACGGTCGATTAATACCCCGAGTTAGCCCTATACAAATTCTATTGTCCACCAAATAGACCCGATCAATTTAGACGAAACAATATATTGTTCCAAAATCTCAATAAAAACTATTCTATATCCTTCCATAATAATTAACTCTGTTAATTGACGAGTGGCAGAAATCCACATCAAACTAACCTGATATAAACCCATGACCAACAACAACAGTCTAACTGAAAACAATCATAAATTGTTCTTTTATGAAAAAAAAGGGTCCAAAAAAATTGCGGAATATTCCTTCAATAATCATAAATTGATAATTAGTTCTTCTTCCTCTCTAAGACCATCTCCAAAAAGGAGGGTCAATTTGTCAATTTGCTAAATAATAGGACTGAAACATCTACAATAGGTAGTCCTAAATTGCCAATTTGCTAAATAGTGAGAGTGTGAGTGCTATACTCAAAGTGTCAAAGTGCTAATTGGATTAAAGTGGATGGGCCCACAATTTTAATGAAAAAACGTGGGAAGGAGAGTGGGCCACACTAATGACTATTTAATTTGAAATTGCTTTTGTTGAGTGCAACGGTTATAAATAGATGTTGAACAATTTTTTTTTTAATTAAACATATTCATGTCATGTATCTATAAATAGATGTTCATCTCACTCTAAATATTCACTCTATTTAAAAAATTCATCTTCTCTTGTTTTTTAACTTTATCTCAATTGTTCACTATGTCAAACCGAGGTCCCAATTGGACTAAATTGAAGATGAAGCCTTAGCCAAAGCTTGGGTCGAGGTTTTGGAAGATGGTAGTGTAGGAAAAAATGTTAGATGTATAAACCAGAATCGCAGCGGAAATACGAATCAAACATCTAACAACCTAGATCAGCCCGATTGCAAATAATTTAATAACAAAGGTTATCACATTCTTGAAGCGTGATATTAGCTCGAAAACTAATACCTCCCGTAGCTCTCGTAACCTTTAGATCGATCCAGAGAGCTTCAGATGTAGCTCCTCTACTTAGTCCACGCTAGCTGGGATCCGGATCTTCCTCGCCAAAGCTTGCTAGAACTTCTGGTCAAAAAACGGCTTTTAGGGTTATGGCGGCTAGGGTTTTCTCCGGAGAGAAACTGTATTCGACTTAGGATTGACTGCTACCCTAGTAGTCTTATTTATAGGATTAGGGCAGAAACCCTAATCCCTTCCTAACCCTAATGGACCGCCAGCCCAGTAGTCCCAATCCACCATGGATTGGGCCTATTAATGATCTGGTCCATACTATAGGCGTGTGACCTTGTAGGACCCGGTCCGATTAGCCGTGGCCCAAACCACTAATTAATATTGGTCTCTAGCAAGACATATTAATCCCTAACCAGCCCGAATTAATTCTATTAATCAGGTCCAACACTTAACTAGTTCCTATGCGGATTTGGACCGATGGACATAAATCCTTCAGTCTCCCATTTGGCCGAGGGACAAGTCCGCACGTTAAGATTTCCTGTGTCTCCTGATCGATCATTTTGAGAACGTGATAACATGGAGCGTTTACTCACTTATAGCTCAAAACTTTTCTACTTGTCACTGAGATTCTTGAACTGTTTAAAAAATAAATGATTGTAACAACAATCCATTTGATCATGGCCATGCTTCCACAGTTCTCACTCTACAAGGGGCCCAGGTCACCATATCCTGTTTCGCAGCAGGAGAGACATCTCCAGTCTTGTATCGATCATGCTCTCACTCAAATCATGACTACCCTAAAAACAATGCCTTTATAACTCCCTTATTCAAGTGAGCGTTTGACAGAATCAAAGGTGAGTCACTCATTGAATGAGGTCATACCATACTCATGTCGGAGGAATCCACTAGAAGTGTATAACTTTAGAAAGTCTTGAGTTACTTTCCAAAGCAGGTCATGTCCAGTATGCAACACTTATACATACCCATGTATATGGCAGGACAACACTTTGTCTCTATAGTCCGTGAAACTCGTGACTATCACAACCATCATACAAACTAGTCCTTTATGGGAGTTCATTTATGTTCAGTTTAACAACTCCAGACTAGGGACAAAACATAGATTGAGAGGTTCAGTTCACTTATGGGGTTTCATGCATCAGCGACTTGTGGTGATGATCCCATTGAACGCTACTCAACTATTGAACATTTCATTCGATTCTAAGCCAAAATCAAATGAGAAGGAAAATTATTTCCTTTTGTTGAAACAATAACTCCTATGTCATACATCTCATGTAATAAACTCTATTACAAAATGTATACATCAAACTTGTCATCTGTTGAAGCTTTGCACAATCTGATCAAGTGTTTCTTCACATAGCCTTGAAGTAGAAATTACTTCATATCAATGTGGCTTGACCTAGCCTTTGGAGCTTGGTTCCTTCAAACGAGAAGTGGCTTCATTGTTGTCACAATGAAGACCTACTTACTTTTGACGTGAAGGAACCACATCAAGCTCTATCAGAAACTTATTGATCCACATAGCTTACATTGTCGCTTCTACTACAACAATGTACTATGATTTCATAGCAGATTGAGCCACCAAAATTCATTTGGTGCTCTTCCAGCATACTACTCCTTCATCTCCATGAAGACGTATCTTGATTATGACTACGTGCCATCACGATTAGTCAAATGGTTGGCATCACAATACCATTTATGGTCAACTTCCTTTTCACCTCGAATCAGTGGAGAATAATCCTAAGTCTTTAGCAAGATACTTAAGGATACTCTCGACAATCCAATGAAAAATCACTTGGATTCGATTGGAATCTGTTGCACGTGATGCAACATCTCTTCGAGTACATGTCATGACATACATGATGAGTTTATAGCCAAATCATGTGGAACACTCATCATATCTCATTTTCAGCTTGTGTCTAAAGACATGATTCTTTGCTGAAATGTATGTCGTGGTTCATAAGAAGGTATCTCCTCTTGGATTCCCTCATATCGAACCTATCAAGGACCTTATCAGTATAAGTCTCTTGGCATAGACCAATGAGCTTTCCTGACCTATCTCTATAGATCTTAAAGCCTAATATGTACTCTACCTCACCCAGGTTTTTCATTGAAACACTTTTTCAAATGACTAGTATGTCATCTACATACAAGACCAAAAGACTACATTGATCCCCACTGAATTTCCTGTAGACACAAGTTCCTCTATACATAAGATTAAGTCAATTTCCTTAACAGTTTCATCAAGTATGAGGTTTCGACTCCTTAATGCTTACTTAAGTCCATACATGGATCTCTCAAGTTTGCATACTTTCCCAAGATTTTAGGATCTTCAAAACCTATTGGTTGTGTCATGTACACATCCTCTTCCAGAAAGCCATTCAGGAAGACAGTTTTGATATCCAACTGCCATATTCATAATCATGAAATGCAAATCGATGGGATAATCCGAATGGATTAAATCATAGCCTCTTCGCCAAGATTAGGAGTCAGAACTCGTCATTGCTCGATTGTAGGTTATTGGTTTTTGACTTTCAAGAAGCAAGATGTCTAGAGTTCCATTCATAACGAAGATTACAAATCTTCTTAGATTGAATTCTAATCCATTTAGACTAACGAATTTGGGTGAACAACAACAACTTGAGTATATCGCCCATCCTTTAGCGTTTCCTCTACATCTTCACTATCTTGAACAATTTCTCATTCAATCGGATTCTCAGATGTAATTGGATCAGTATCCATTTGTTGCTCATCATCTTGAGTCTCTTCAAGATGAATATTTCTCCCACACTTTGTTCTCTTGAGGGTTGTAGAAGTAATATCCCTTCGTCTCTTTAGGATAACCTACAAATAGGCACTTTGTCTGATTTTGGTGCTAGTTTATCGAAAAGCATACGCTTAACATAAAGTTCGCGACCCCAAACTTTTAGAAAAGTTATAACTGGTACCATACCAGTCCATATGTGATATGGTGTCTTTTCAACAGACTTAGACGGAGTTCTATTCAGTGTAAACGCAGTAGTTTCATGTCCCCAGAAAACATATTTGGAAGATTAGTGAAGCTCATCATAAATTGAACCATGTTTAACAAGGTTCAATTTCTCCTTTTCAACACGCCATTCAACTATGGCATTCCAAGAGGAGTGAGTTTGTGAAATGATTCCACAACTTCTAAGATGATCAGAAAAACTCTTGGCTAAGATATTCACCATCTCGGTCAAACCGAATGGCTTCTATCTTCATCCCAATTGGTTTTGTACTTCGTTTTGAGAATCTTTGAACATTTCATAAGATTCAAACTTCTGATTCATTAAGTAGACGTACCCATACCTACTTAAATCATCAATAAGAGTGATGAAGTATCTAAACCCTCCACGAGCCATTGAACTCATAGGTCCACACACATCAGTATGTGTGAGGGCCAAAAGATCACTTACTCTTTCACTTTGGCAGAAAAACGACGACCTAGTCATCTTTCGCATTAGGTAAAGCTTCGCATGTATAAAAACTCTCACAAGAAAATGAGATTGAAACACCAACTGTCTAAAGTTGTTTCATGCGTAGCAAACTAATGTGTCTAAATGCCAAAAGTTTGTGGATTATGAGTTTGTCTATTGCTTTTTGGTGTTATTGGAACTAAAACTCCCACTGTAATGCATCCCATCCTAGCATCATTGTCAATGCGAAGTTTTATTCTACCACTAACTTCTTCCAAGTTACAAATATTATTCTGTCTGAAATCCATTTTCATTTACGATCTCTTGCTTGTATGGTGCTTCGTGGGTATCACACCACTCATTCCTTTGTTTAATATTTTAAACATGGCTACCCTAAACACCATATCCAAAGTGGTTCACAAGAATGTGTATAAACTAGCCAACTACGGACGAGAAGCAATCATTGCTTCTAGTTCTCCTCCCACTTAATTCATGTCGTCATTGTATGAATTTTGGGAGAGATTTGGTCGTTTGGGGTACCAGGATAGAGTATGCATTCAGAAAGTTCACTCCAAGTGGTTCTATGAATGACAACACGTGGCACATGACAATCATCTATTGTCTTTTAAAATTCACTTATAGTCTTCTCTTCCTCATAGGAGGTGACTATTTGAAGTTTAAAGTATGGATTTCAAGGACATTTCCTTAAGAACACTACTTTGTTCTATGTGTGGTGAGGGCTTCAAAAGCCTTTAGCATTCATAATGCTTTGTACTTCTCCTTTAAAATTCATTAATTTGGTGATATGATAAACGAGTTGACTAACCACAATTCTACGAAAAATAAAGTGCAAAAACTATTATTGTTTCAAAAATACATAGCTCAACAATTTTCTCTAAAATTAAGAGCATATGTGTACTTCATTCACACAAAAGTGTGTCCCCTTGAATGAAATACTTCCCAAGATCCTAAATCCATCAAAAAGTTAGCCGTACTTTGGCACTGCCACTAAATTTTTGTAATTTAGGTAGACCAACCCATTGGTCAATCACAAACCTTTTGTGACTCTTGGTTGATTATGTGACAATCACAAAATCGACTATGCTTCGAACCAAAACTTTGTCTTTTGTATTCGTTGAGTACGACCAAAAATGAACTTTATGGACCCCTAAGATCCACCCTTGCTATCAGTGCAATAATAGGTCCATAGTCTACTTTGGCAAAAAAGGCCTAGTTCTTGTAAAGGCATCACAGGTCTCGTTATGGTAAAGCATTGCCTCAATTTTACTTTGGGGACATTTTAGGTGATGTGTTTTTATCTACGTTTGCTAGTGAACTAATCGCGCAAGAGACATACACAACAACCTAAAATGTGGTTCTAAGCATTCAGACAATAAAACGCTTGTAGGTGATCGGATCTTGGCCCCTTTAATCTTGGAAAAAATGCTTCATGTTCATCATCGAAGGATCTCCTATCCTTGAGTCTTTGACTAGCGTCCATCCCTCCTTTGTTGTAATTACATATTTTTGTAAACTAAATACAAGATTCCTAATCTATCTTATTAATTTACAAATAATAAAATTACAACAAAAATAAACGGTACGCAGACCGTATTCCCCAAAATAAATAATAATAAATTAAATTGGGGTGGGGCCTTTTATCCGATCACCAAGAACCTGCACGCTTTGCCACAAAACACACAATATACACAATAACACATGTATATAACATCCATTCATTCACTTCCGCATGAGTGAATGACCTTAAATCTAACATGCTTGATAGATTTAACCCTAATAAACCAATTTTAACTAAGGTGGTAATTAATTAAGAATAAAACATTTTTATTCTAATTAAACCCTAATAATAAACTCCTTTATTATAATTGCTTAAACAATAAAATTCATTCAATTATAGGGATTATTGTTAATATTTAAAAGTTTCATGAATATAGATTTCAAAACTTGCCCATAAATTTCATCAATTAAAACTCCAACTCAATTTAATAACTCATTACTAAAATTAGATAGGAAATTAATTATGAATTTAAAACTTTTCAATACTTAATCAAACCTATGATTAAAATCGAAAAAATAGCCCATAAATTGAATCGAATTAAATCTGTCCCAAACAGAAAAGAAAAAAAAAGAATTTTTTTAATTCCGACTCAAAACTGGTCGGACCCGAACTGGTTCGGCTGAACCGGGTGAAACAGATAGTTCAACCCGGTCCGGGCCGAACCGAACGGGCGACCAGGGCTGGGCTTGGGCTTTGGGCTTAAAACAAATGGATCATCACCAACCCAAAAAAGAAAAAAAAATAATAATAATAAAACTACTGCTGCCGGCTGCTGCTGCATCTACCGGCGTCGACAGCTGGCCCACCGGACGGCGGCAGTCGACGGCCGGCGATCGGCGACGACGGCACAGTAAATTTTTTTTTAAAATCAGTTTAATACATAAACTTAAAATATTCATGAAAACTTTCGAAAACAGTTTATGGCGGCTAGGGTTTTTTGAAATAAGTTTAACGGCTTTTAGGGTTATGGCGGCTAGGGTTTTCTCCGGAGAGAAACTGTATTCGGCTTAGGATTGACTGCTACCCTAGCAGTCTTATTTATAGGATTAGGGCAGAAACCCTAATCCCTTCCTAACCCTAATGGGCCGCCAGCCAAGTAGTCCCAATCCACCATGGATTGGGCCTATTAATGATCCGGTTCATACTATAGTCGTGTGACCTTGTAGGACCCGGTCCGATTAGCCGTGGCCCAAACTACTAATTAATATTGGTCTCTAGCAAGACATATTAATCCGTAACCAGCCCGAATTAATTCTATTAATCAGGTCCAACACTTAACTAGTTCCTATGCGGATTTGGACCGATGGACATAAATCCTTCAGGTAGTGTTTGCAATGATCAAACTGAGATTATATTTTGGTCTAAAGTGCATGTATTTTTTGCGAATAAAGGATTCGGGTTGGAGCATACCGTCGTGGGGTTGCAATGTCCTTACAAAGAGATGAACACCCAACTTCATCTTTGGAATGCATGTTTGAGAAGGGCACCCAACTTCATCTTTGGAATGCGACACCAATAAGTGGATCGAATCTAAGCGATGTGGTTAGTATAATTGTTTATATTGTTTTATTTGCTTTTTGTTGCTTGTTTTTCATAATTAATTTGTTCTTTGCATGTCTAGGACCAACAAGTGAAAGTTCTTTTCGAGACCGAGAACAAGGGAAAATCATTCAAGTTGAGCATTGTTGGCGTATATTCGAAAAATGTTCGAAGTATATGCAACAATTTTTCCCACCCGTGCAACCCATTCCACCAATGGAAACACCTCCCGTGGCATCCGGCGAAAGTGAGACTTCCAATGTCCCATCCAATGAGTCGTAATTCCGTCTTAACCGTCCCGAAGGTCGTGACAAGCAAAAGAGGAAAAAAAAAACAACTTCGGATCCCTCGGACGCGTCTTGGGAGAGGCGTTTGGATGAATTGGTGGCGAACTCCCAAGAACATACAAGACTAGCACGTGAAAGGAATGAACGAGAGAAGGCGAGAGATGCAAGAGATAAGAGAAAGTAAGATATGAACATAATGATGATGGACATCTCTCAAGTTAGTCCAAGGAGTCGACCTTGGTTTCAAGCACAAAAAGACGCGATTTTGGCATCATACTATTCCGACCCAAACACAACTCCGGAAGGTTCCCACTCTACCAACCCGTGGGACAACACTTACTCTCCCGATGTTTTTTTTTTCTCGATAATTAGCTGAATTTTATTGCTCAAAAAGCAACATAAGCATGAAGCTTATGGCTGTACAAACATACATCAACCAAACCGCATAAGCAAAGTGCTTAGTGCAAACTAAAAACAAACAATATCCAACTTCAAAGCACTCTTCAACAGCAAAAACTAAAAGCCTTCACTGCTGCAAAACCTTCATCCAGCAAGCATAATCACTGCTGCAAACACACTCCTTCTGCAAATCACAGCTAAGTACCATCTGCAGGCCCCCTGCACTTTGTGTTATTCTTCCACATAATCCCCAATTCCAAACGAATAATTCCCAGCAAATCTTCAGCTTTGTCTCCTTATTTCCATAAGCACGACAACAATCTCCCGATGTTTAGTTTGTCTTAAAATTGTACTTTAAATTGTGTCATGTATTTTAAAATTGTGCTTTGATCTCTCCTATGTAGTCTCATCTATTTTAAGTTTGTCCTTTAATTATTCTCAAGTAGTCTCATGTATTTTAAATTTGGGGTACATGTGCTTATGGAAAAACAAATTAATTAAGAAACATGGGAAGAAATTAAATAATTGACAAACAAAGGGAAAGTTACATAATTAAAACATAAGGTGACATATTTAATTTAAACATACGATGAATTTTTTATTCACTCCCAACTTTCATCCACAAATGTTCGACCAAGTCATTTCGTAAGATGTGGTGTATGGGATGGTAGCGAATTCTATTGTGTCTTGCCATATATTCCATGAGCGTTGGTATATCATGATCGGGGGATCCCAAGTGACATTTGGATTTGTCTCATAACTCGCCCGATCGAGTCAACTCCACCAACACTCCTTTGTTCTTCGACGATCATGTTGTGCAATATAATACATGTTAGCATTATTTCACCGAGGGATTGCACATCCCAAAGACGGCTCGGCCCACGAACAATGGCCCAACGTTCTTGGAGTATGCCAAATGCTCTCTCCACATCTTTACGATATGCTTCTTTATATTTTGCGAAAAGCCTTTTTTTCTGGGTACTGGAGTTGCTAAAAGTTTTGACAAATGTTGCCCAAGGAGGGTAAATTTCGTCAGCCAAATAGTAACATTGATTATATGTATTTCCATTTAACTCGAAGATCACTTGTGGCAGTGCTCCCCGAACGGCTTGATCAAAGAGTGGAGAAACTCCCAGAGTTTATGTCGTTGTTTGATCCTGGTGTCCCAAAGAAAGCATGTCAAATCCATGTATCATATGACGCCACAGCTTCAAGGACAATGGTGGTTTTTCTTATATCTGATATATTGACCAGCCCATGCTGTTGGACAATTTTCCCATTCCCAATGCATGCAGTCCCGATCATGCCAGGAAATCCACGATGAGCGCTATGATCAAGGCCATGTTTGGTTTCTGTGATTTGGAGGTGTATTTTGGATGAATACACTATTTCATCCAAAACCTTCGTTTTTTTCGGAAATACAAATGCACAAAACAGCTTATTTGGGTCAAAAAAATGAGTGATTTCAAAACTCGGCTTTTAGTTGAGTTTTGGGTGATTTGATAATGAGTGAATTGAAGGGTTTGTACAATTACCTTTCTATCCAACTACTAATTCAGAAATTACAATCTATGCCACTATTTTAGTTCAACTTTCTAATCACTCTCACCAACTTAAGCCTAGGAACAATGGGGGTTTGTGTTATAGGATTATATATTATTATGTTTTGTAAACATCTTTTTGAGAGCAGGTAGTGCTAGACAACTCATATTTTGGAATTCCACAATTCCCTAGATAGGAATTTGAATATGCAGAAGTAGTGTAGCTTGTGTAAGCATGAAATGTTATCTTTGGATTAGTATTATTCTAGTTTGATGTTTGCTCGTAATTTGAAGGATTATTGAACATAAATTGTTGTCCTTGGTAACACTTGCATTAAAACAAACATGTCTCTTACAACAACAATGACTTGGCCACAATCTGCTATTACAAAATTACTGCATACAAATATCGTAAAAATACCAAAACTCTTCAGTTCAAATATGGCCAACATAATAATAAGGATAAAATGGTAATTTAGCTTCATTTTAAGACCCCACACCCAAATCCCAAACTGATTCATAGCAACTTCCAAACAAAGGTTTTAAGTAAAAAAGTGTGATCACAAAACAGCTTTTTCTAAAACCACAATATTGTTCAAATACACTATTTCCAAATCACAGAAACCAAACGACCCAAGTAGCCGACGAAGATCATCAACAGTTGGTTCACGCAAGTAGCGAGAGCCATAAATATTTATAATGGCCTTGCAAAAATTCCTCAAACACTCTAGTGAAGTGGTCTCTCCCACGCGACAATACTCATCCAATGAGTCAGAAGAGCAACCGTTTGCCAGCATAAGAAAAGAACTAGTAAGCTTTTGTTGAGGAGAGAATGAGGAACGACCTGAAGCATCCGCGCCTAGCTTGAAATAGGGGTCGTATTGGACAACATCATTAAGGATACTATTGAATAAGGATAGAGGCATACGATATCGCCTTGTGAAGAATCGTGCGTCATATGTTGGATTTGGGCAGAAATAATATTTCATCAAGCGTTTGTGTGCTTCTTCTTTGTTATGGTTGACTAGTTCTTGTGACAATGAACGGAAACGAGATGATGAAGCTTGTTGTTGATGTCGACGAGCTGCCAACATGATGAACATTTCTTGATGTTCACGTTCAAGTTGACACTCGTACTCCCATTGACGCTCATCAGCTTGTCTTCTTGGGGATCCCATGTCAAAAAAAGGTTTGGAGGAAAGATTTGTGTGAAAATTAAAAGAGAGAAAGAAGTCTAAATGGTGTGATGAGAGAATGGAGGACAATTTTGTGTTCATTTATACAAAAATGTAAAGATTCTTTCTGCAATAATCCAAAACATATGATTAAAGCTGGATGAACAGTTGATGGCACAACTCAATATGATTAAAGTTGGATGAACAGTTGATGGCACAACTAAATATGATTAAAGTTGGATGAACAGTTGATGACACAACTCAATATGATTAAAGTTGGATGAACGGTTGATGGCACAACTCAATCTACAAAATATGTGAAGAATCTATGTCCACTTGACCAAATAATTGATTTGTTGTCATTGATGACGTCATAGGTAATGATATTATTTTTTAAAATCGTAATTAAAAAAATTTACATCAAAACATTTGTTGTAATTAATGAACACTATCTACATAAAAATAGTGAGCAAACTCTGACAAAGAAATAAGAAATTCAACTACATATAAATGCTAATAAGATAATTAAAATGCTTATATTTAAGACTAACACTGTTGGAGCAGAACACCTTTCTGCAGTCTTAAAAATTGCACTTTGGCAATTTGATTTATCAATTTGGAACTCCTTATTGGAGGTCTAACGTATTTCCAAGCTCCAACCAAGGCTTGCCATTTTCTCATTATAATTTCATTGGTCTTTCTTTTTTTATCATATTAAATAAAGTGAAAAAAATAGTCCATCACCTAAGTTTGGGACTGTAACACCATGGTCACCTAACTTCGTTTTGTAGTAGAGCACTTACCTATGTTTAAACAAGATAACCGAACAATTATTTCGGTCATTTTCTATGACAATTCTGGCCAAAATGATCTTCAAACATAATATTTTATAATCTCCTAGATCAACTCGGTTAAATCCTCAAAATAAATCGAGCTAACTCAAAAATCAAATTAATGCCTACAAAAATGACTACCCCAAACAAAATAAAGTTAGGTGACCACGATGTTACAACTTCAAACTTAGATGACGCCAATATTTTTTACCCTTATTTTATTTATCCGCTGGATAGATAATAGATTCGTAATCGTAATAGGAAAATAATTAATCTCTTTTATTTTTATCCCACAAAGCACAAAAATTTCGTGGCTTGTCTGGCGTTCCTTAACCTTTGTTTTGTTTGCTTCCTCCGATTTTGGTTGTCAATCCCAAAGCAAAAGCTCCTTTCATCTCTCTTTCCCCCCTCCCCCTCTCCTTCTCTCTGTTTGCATTCCCCTTTTCTGGTCAATGTAGGTCATTTCCCGTTTCTTTTCTTCAATTCTAGGGTTTGGATCCTTAATCTACGATCCAACTTCCGACCATGTGATTGAATCATCCTTGTTTTCTTATCATCTTCAATTGCTTTTCCTTTCGTATATGTACATGTTGTTCTAGCTTCATTTTCATCCGACTTTGGAGGGAGGTTTTCATCGTTTCTGAATTGAATGTTGGTATGGCGATTACACCGTAGAAAAGAGGGAGCTACCTCTTTTGTCTCCTGTGTTGCTTGGATTTCGTCAATTGCCTGACTTTTGGGGTTGGAGGGAGGGAGAGAAGGACCCAAGGAAGGAACTCGTTTGAGGGAATAGATCGTCGGTGACTGTTGTGAGTTTGAGCTTCTGGTTATTGGGGTGTACCACGATGGACAAGTTGAAGGTTGACCATGTCGTTGGTGGCAAATTTAAGCTTGGAAGGAAGATTGGGAGTGGATCATTTGGAGAGCTCTATCTCGGTACGGTTGACTTCTGTTTTCTGATCTGTTTTGTGGGAGTTCTTGTCTCATTGGACATGTTGAGAACAGCAGTGCTGTGCTATATGTTATAAAGACTCAATGACGTTTAAAGATTGTGCTGACCTTGATTGGGGTTTTCAGGTGTTAATGTACAAACTGGTGAAGAAGTTGCGGTTAAGCTGGTACGTTGTGATACACACTGGTTATTAGTTGTTTGTGCTGATATGGATGATCAAATGAAGATACTTTTTCATGTATCGACTTAGCGATTGGAACTATACTTTGCTACTTTGGAGGTTTCGTTCTGCATGTCATACTATGTAGATCATGTTGCAGTGTATTTGTATGTATAGAGTAAATGGCGATCGATAAACGTGTGTCAATGCAACACATTGCTAGAACAAATTAGGGAGTGACATCTTTATAAAACATGGCGTCCTAATACTATCTTTTACTAAGAAGAATGTATGTATGAGCCCATTATATTAGAGTAGACTGCTATCTTCTCCTTGATGATGAGGAGTTTGTGTTTGACACTCGTGCTTTATGAGACCTCATTTCCCCCCCACTAATATTGCAGTGATTGTAGATCAACAATATCATTCTTTTAAGCTGAAAAATTATGCTTTCAGACTATGCTTTTCTTGTGTTTCTTAATTGAAAATCCTTGTCTTTTACTTGCAGGAATCTGTGAAGACCAAGCATCCTCAGCTTCAGTATGAGTCAAAATTGTATATGCTTCTCCAAGGAGGGAGTAAGTTTCCCTTCTCTTGGCATAATTTATGATAGCTTATACTTCAGTTTCATCATCATAAACTGTGTGGTTTCTTTTCTCTTGTTTAGTGAATTGAAACTCCATTTTGGTGATATTGTGCTTATGTTGTTCTTACTAGTACTTCAATATTTTATATTTCTTTTGAAGATGCCAGAATCCTGCAATTCTGACTATGTCGTTCTTACCATTACATCAAATTTTCTTCCTTTAATGAAGCTGGAATTCCCCATCTCAAGTGGTATGGAGTTGAGGCGGACTACAATTGCATGGTTATTGATCTTCTTGGACCAAGTATGGAAGATCTATTCAACTATTGTAACAGGAAACTTACCCTGAAAACAGTGCTAATGCTTGCTGATCAACTGGTAAGGAAGAGTTAATCCTGTATTCTTAATGTGCATTATCTTGGGCATGACAATAACGGTGTATACACTGTCGTCTAGATTAACAGAGTTGAATACATGCATTCAAGAGGGTTTCTTCACCGTGACATTAAGCCAGACAACTTTTTGATGGGTCTAGGCCGCAAAGCCAATCAGGTACCCTCATTTTTCTTCCTGTCTGACCATAGAAGAATTATATTCTGAATGCGTCAAGCTGTTAGCTCTCATTTCTACTTTCTTCTTGTCTGACCATAGAAGAATTATATTCTGAATGCGTCGATCTGTTCTTGAGTTTGTCTGTGATTTTATTAGAGATGTAACCTGAAAATGGACTTAAAGGGTACAGCCGGCCTAAATGACATAGATTTTGTATCCTCTCATGATTGTTAGATGATAGGAGTCAAATTTCTTGCAAAGAAAATTTTATATCAGGCAGGTTAAACTTATGGGCCATGATTTGATATTGTTCCTTCTTGGGCCATTATATTTCAATCCTATTTAATGACATGGAATTTGTGCCTCGTGACTCTTTTCAGAATTGTCTTCACTTTGTCCCTGAAACGTCTTCTGCTAGAGACTAGTGTGATTGTGTAATATTTTCTAACTTAGCTTTGCTTTACCCTTGTCGTTTGTCCATTTCCAATCTTACTCAGGTCTATGTAATTGACTATGGGCTTGCAAAGAAATACAGAGATCTTCAGACTCATAAGCATATCCCATACAGGTAACTCACAGCATCATTGAATTTACAATGTTTTTATTGTTGCTAAATGAGTTGGTATGTGATCGTCAACTAGAGATTCTGTTTATCGATATAGGAGAAAGTGGTGTTTTCTATAAGCCATTACCTTTTCTTGCTTAAGCTTAGTCTTCAAGGCTGGAAGAGAGCAAATAAATTGAATCTTAGTATAATCAAGTGAAGAAGAGCCTAATTGGAAGCTGCAGATTATTTGCACTATCTGAGCTGATAGCCTCCTCCAGCCCAAACTGAATTGCATACAGTCACGTTATAATTGCATGATTGTTCCCGCAATAAGATTTTGTTGTTTCTTTTTATTCCCTATGAGGACCATCTTTTTTGTTTATTTATGTTGGATGTACTGATATCAATGCTAATAATGCTCAAAGAAGCAGACTAACTTCTGTTACGTATTAATGTCTGATAGTTGTATTGTTCTAAAGACATGCAAACTAAATGTTCCTTGTTACATATCCTTGTTGAATTATCTTGAGACCCTTTTCGTTTTGTACGGTTATATGTATTCACTCCTTACTACTGATTAGTGGTACGATATCTAACAACCATTTATTGTTGCAGAGAGAATAAGAACCTGACAGGCACTGCTCGCTATGCAAGTGTGAACACCCACCTTGGAGTAGGTTAGTGATTTAACTCATCCTCAGTTTGTGTGTTTGTTTGTGCGGAATGGAGCATGATATGGTGAACTCTTGTTTCACTTGCAGAGCAGAGCAGAAGGGACGATTTGGAATCTCTTGGTTATGTGCTGATGTATTTCCTCCGAGGAAGGTTTGTCCGATTCCAGAGAGTTTTTGGAAAATAAGTTCAAAATTTATCATTACTTCTCCAACATTACATGAACTGGACACTTAAACAAGGAAATTAACTTACTAACTGCTCTCTAATAACCACTTAACATTACCACAGCCCAGTAACTCATATTCTCTAGGTTGACCAATTGTCCTTCTATACAATCCTTCTCTGTGTAGGACATTTTTTCATTGGAACACTTACATACATTCAACCTGATCGTATTATAGCCGCTTATTTATTTCTTCATTTCATGCATTCTTCTCTTCAGCCTTCCCTGGCAAGGATTGAAGGCTGGCACAAAAAAGCAGAAATATGACAGGATCAGTGAAAAGAAAGTCCAAACATCCATAGAGGTAATAAAGCTGTCTTCTGAATCAGTTTCAACTCTATCTGCTTGTTTGTCTGATGGGTGACATATACTGGACCTCTTCTCGTGCTGATATTGATGTACTGATTGCATTTTTGAATCTAGGGTTCTCGTGATATTGTATTACAGGGCTCAGGGCTGCTAGTCAATAACTGTTGAGATTTTTTTTTTTTTGGATGAATCACTGTTGAGATATTTTTAACACAAATGCAGTTCATAATATCACAACTTATGGAATTTGATTTATAATTATAATGGTTGTCAGCTCGACAATAGTCGTATCACAGTCCGAATGATATCCGAGACTGAGAATATATAGGGCCCTCACGATTTGCTTTATAATGGTCGAGCACGTCATGTCCACATGTGTGCTGAGAATTTATTGTTCCCTTTCTCTTGCTGTTTCTAGCTACTGATTACATAAATGCAAATGCTTCTCTCTTGCAACAGTTGCTTTGTAAATCATATCCATCCGAATTTGTATCATACTTTCATTACTGCCGTTCATTGCGGTTTGAAGATAAACCAGATTATTCATATTTGAAGAGGCTTTTCCGTGACTTATTTATTCGGGAAGGTAAAACTTCAGGACCAATTTGTCATTTCTAGTTCAATTTTTATTTTTTGCTCTGATCAAGCTATTAATGCATCCTCTATTCTCTAACGTTGCCTGTTGCAATTTTCGAGTACTGCAGGATATCAATTTGACTATGTTTTTGACTGGACTGCAATGAAGTATCCTCAAGGTGGTTCCAGCTCCAGGGCACGAGTAAGGAATTTGAACTCACGAGGCTTTACTTTCTATTTTGCTAGAACAAGGTTGAGTTCATTTTTTCTTTTTTTATTGTAGGTAAGTGGGAAACCAGGTCATGCTCTTGCAGGACCATCTGCAGAAAGACCGCCTGAGAGAGTCTCCGGTTCGTTTTCTGATCCTCCTTGCTTTCACACAACCCTGCTGCTCCTTTGTTTGAGTTCCACAGTTAACATTGCTATGCTGCCACAAAATTTTCCTTCCAGTTGGTAAAGAGATCCGCGAGAGATTCTCGGGCGCAGTTGAGGCTTTTCCACCAGAAGAATCACAAGTTCTGGTCCTCTTGAAAATTCCAGAACCCGGACGAATGAGACAGTAAGTTAACACACACCTTGGAGTGTCAATTATTAACTCCCTAGAGAAAGGTTTAAACTTGATTTAGCAAATTCTCTTACCCACAGTTATTTGAGAAGAAAGGTGGTGTAATGAAACCTGTTTTTTGGTGTTTCTGCATATTCAGCAGCCGGAACCAGAGAAAGGGCGCAGCACATCTAGGCATGGCAGCAACTCGAGACGAGCCATCCTCCCTAATGGGAGGCCAAGTTCCTCAGGTGACCATGTTGACAGCCGCATGAAGAGAACAAACCAAGCTGCTGGCCATATGACTTCTTCCATGCAAAGGATTTTACCTGTGTATGACCCCGTCAAAACTTCAGGTGCACGAGCTGCAGCAGCTGCTACTGTGAAATCTCGCGAGGAAAGTCTAAAGAGCTTTGAGTTTCTCACACTTAATAGACGATGACGAATTGATGGAAAGAGAGAAACAAAAGGAAAGCTCGATGAATGAATCAGATGATGTGTTGATATTGTTATACACCCCATAATCTGGAATGTAAGGAGGATGAAGAACAAGTGTCCGGGGTACTTGTCCATGTGAAGAAATCATCTGTTGTGAACCAAGAAGATATATAGTCTCTTACTTGAAAAATGTGTTGTGTTTTTTTTCCAGTTAATTTGTTACTGATTCTGTCTCTTACTTACTGTCTCTATGAGAAATCTGGTTGATGTAAAAACAGAGTTGTAGAAGAAAAGGAAATGGGGGAAATATATGTATGGAGTGTTTTCGTTATATGAAGTTTGGCAAACTACGTATCTTGTATTCCTTTGTAGTTGCTAAGAATTTACTAATGTTTCAAACAAAATCTCAATAAGTGACTGGAATCCCAAATCACCAACTTAAATACCTAATTGATCACCTAGAGTCTTTATGTACCGTCAGTAGCCAAATGCGTAAATATGTCCAAATCTAGCACAATCTGACTGGTAGCCAGTGATGCGACAGCCAGCTAGCGCATCGCTGACTACCATCCAAAAAAATTTTCGTTGCAGCGCATCGCCACCTGGCAATCGGACCGTTACAAACTAGCCGTTATGTAACGGTAGAATGATTCCCAACCAGCGATGCGCTCACCAGCCAGCGCATCGCTGACTGGAAACCAGTCTGCCGTTACACAGCAGCTAGTATAAATACCTCCAATACCCATCCATTTCTTCACACCTCTTCTCATCATCCTTTCTCAATTTCATTAGCAATTCTCTGAAGGTAATTTGTTAATTAGTTTTTCGAGTTGCTTTCATTAACTCGACTTATAATTATTTTACGCTAATAATTTCATTTTTTTTTGTATGTTCGTAGCAATTTTCATTCTCGTTCCAACATTTTCGTTTGAAGAAGGCATAAACCCTCACTCGAAAGATATCACACTCTCACTATTATCCAAATTAAATGTATGTTATGATTTACTTTAGTATGATTATACATAGTTAATTACGCTTATATGTGTGTTATCCAAATTAAATGTGTCTTAACTTTGATTTTGGATATTTAATTGTAGATGGATTACATGTTTGGAGAGGTGTCGCGTGGGGTACGAAGTGGTAGTCCCGAAGACCCTTCAATTTTATGGAGTGATTCTGAACGACATCGAGCATCGGGGATTTTCGAAGTTCAGGTTAGTACATTTAATATTATGAAGAGCAAATTCTAATAGTAATTAGTATCGAATACTAGTTACAACATAATAAATTACATGTTATTAGTTAATTACGCTAATCATATTGAAATGTTACTTATGATATAATTGATATATTTACATGTTAGTTATATTGAAATGTTACTTATATTTTAATGTTAGTTATACTTTAGTGTTAGTTATATTTTAATGTTAGTTATATTTAAATGTTTAGGAATGACTCAACATTGAGTACTAGTTATTAATTTCCTTACATCTTTTTCCCTCAACTATTAGTACCCACATATGACGCTTAATTTTCGTCACTCTAAGAAGATCGTAAAGTACGATCCTAGGTTCGAGCCTTACCTTGCCCGCATCGGTCTAGATAAGTTGGCTACCTGCCTGAATTTTACCCCTGATCCTGAGCTGATCATCGCATTGGTCGAGAGGTGGCGTCCCAAGACCAGTACTTTCCACTTGTACCACGGTGATGCGACCATAACACTCGAGGACGTGCACTTTCTCACCGGTCTGAGCGTAGATGGCGAGCTAATGGAGTCGCAGAGGCGGCTTCCGACTGAGGAGAAGGACCTGCAGCATTACGTACTAGAGCTTCTTGGCAAGAAACCATTTGGTGATGACCTTTCTGCTGGCAGAGTGAAGATGATGTGTTTGCGTAGCCATTTTGGCACCATTAGGGGAGACGCCGATCCTCAGACTATCGAGCAGCACTGTCGTGCCTACATTCTGGACTTCTTTGGCAGCTGCATCTTCGCTGATCGGTCTGGAACTCACGCCACCTCTTCTTCCTTCCATTACTAGAGGACATGAGTGAGATAGGCGAGTACGCTTGGGGGGGGCCGCACTTTCATGGCTATATAAGGAGCTTGGCCAGTGTGCTTTCCGCATAAAGAGCAGCCCTTCCCGCGACCACATAGGTGACATTGGAGGATAGATGGCGTTGGTCCAGGCGTGGGCGCTTGAGAGATTTATGTCCATTGCACATCGCGTCCACAAGAGTCGACAGATTGCACCGACGCAATCCCCCGTTCCACGCATGCCATGGTTAGGGCTTCGACTTAGTATTTCATGTTTGTATTACATTCCACCATATCAAGTGCTATGAATGACGTAGTTCATTCCGCATTTTTGTAGCTGGAAAGACTGGTATCACGTGAAGACCAGATACATCCTTGTAGGGGGTACCGCCAGCTTTTTGACGATGAGACTCCATTTGTGGTATTGTATTGTTACAAAGTCGATGTCATTTTGTCTTATAGTTTAGGGTTCGTAGTCGTCTAATTTCTAAATTTGTTTTATATAGTGGTGTCCATACTCGGTGGACCGTGAGCATTACAGTTCAGGGACATTCCCCAGTTATCGCGTCGTCGCACCACTCATCTGGTTCTTCAGTGCCATGTGGCATAGACCTGATAGAGTGTTGCGTCAGTTTGGGATGGATCAACCTGTCCCTACTTATGATCAGCCCATAGGTGAGGTCATTAGTAACCTCGAGGTGACAGAGCGCCGGTGCTATCACATAGATGTTGTTGCTAGATTTTCTGGCTACCGTCAGTTGTGGTCCATTCGTCTTGACCACGTTGCTTCGGGGCCATGGCTGCGGGTTGAGGAGAGGGACTCCTTTCACTTCCACGGCGAGTACGAGCAGTGGTACCATGACATCACCAGGTGTACAGTTTCTCGACGAGGAGCCGTGGAGCAGTCTTTGGTACGTTATCTTGCTCACAATTATTACCACTACTTTAAGTTATAGGATTAAGCATTCTTATTATGTGTTGTAGGTCGACGGGATTGAGCGACTATATGTGACGACTGGCCAGTCACATATCACACCTCAAGAGCAGCAGTAGATGCATTCTACATTGCGGCCCATGATGCATGCTTTCGGAGAGATCCAGAGGATGACTGAGTCTAGGCATCATCCTAGGGCACCACGGCAGATTTGGATGGCACTGGCGGTGGTGCGGCCGCCACTATGTAAGCAATTACAATAGCACCGCGAAGAACGCAAAACTTAAAGGCCGCCTTATGTCTCTAGGTAAGTATCGTAGCACTCCACCATTTACTGAACAAATTCGACATACATCATGCTAATCCATTCTCCCTTACGTGTAGCTAAACGGAGGTCGTTGAGAAAGTTCAGAAAGGGGGTAACATCATTCGCAAGGGCCGACTTTGTCAATAAAGACTGGGCGACTACTAATCAGTTGTATTGGTCAAGGGTCGTAGATGCTCAAAACGACGGGGCACGATGGAACCACTTGACATCAAACATGGCGGAGAGTGTGAATGGGGCATTCAAGTCAATCCGGACTCTCCCAATTGCAGCTTTGGTTGAATCCACCTTCTACAGGGTGCAAACGTATTTCGAAGATCGACATAAGAGGATTCGAGAAGAACTGGCGACCGGTGCAATCTGGACGAAGAAGTGTCTTTCCCGCCTGCAGAAAAGACTAGATAAGGCCAATTCCCACACTGTGAGGGCATTCGATTATGAAATCGACATATACGAAATACAAACGGCGTTAAATCGAAGCAATGGGAGGGGAAACAATAGGCAAGAAGTTCGCTTGTTCTACATCGACGTGCATGGTCATTGCTCGTGCAGCAAGTTCCAACAGCTAAAGATGTCGTGTTCACACGTCGTGGCCGCATGTAACGCCGCGAATCAAGATCCCTTATACTACGCCAATGCCCAATACAAGCTGGAAACAGTAAGACAAATATACGCAAGGAGTTTCCTCCCCATCGTCTTGAAAGAGGACTGGGAGCCACATGGAGGGCCGAAGGTGGTGCATGACCCTAGAAGGGTAAGGAGGATGGGGTGACCACGCCATTCTCGCATATACAACGAGATGGATTGGGTTGAAGATATTGACAATAGGAGGACGTGCACACGTGCGAGGCGAAGCAGCAAAAATCCAAACCTCATGGGTCTTTGCATTGCTATCATGCACTGGTTTTTCCAATGTCTGTTTAACCTTCTTCACTTCAGTCTTTGTTCACATCTTCGAGTTGTACCAGTCGTTTTATTCAGTAGTCTTTGTATGAAATGTTTGGTTTTCAATGTCATGTTTTGTTTTCAATGTAATGTTTGGTTTCTTGTTCTAGTATGAAGTTACTTTTATTATTCCATACTTCAGAATTGACCACACACTTCAGAAAGGTTGTACATTGCACCAAATCCAAACAAGAATTGACCACAAAATGAAGAAAGACTGCAATTCTGTCATAAAGGCAAATGAGATTTGACAACACAATGAAGAAAGACTGCAACTATAGACCAGTCATTTTATTAACTTCAAAGATGATGACAACAACAACAACAATAAAAACAACAACAACAACAACAACAAAAACAACAACCACAACAAAAACAACACCAAATACAAACCACACCAGGCCTAAGATGGCCATCACGTAAAACGACAAGGTCCGGGTGGTGGAGAGGGAGGCCCATTCCTCATCACACTATTGATAACCCCATGCAAACCTAAAATCTCTTGCCTCAGGTCTCGAATGATTTTGTCCTTCTCCCGAACGATGTTATCCTTCTCCCTATCGCTCGAACAAGTTGTTTGTCCTTCGCCCGAATGATTTCATCCTTCTTCTTAATCACAACATCCACAGCCTCCCGCACCTCCAGTTTTTCAAAATAACCACACCCCTTGTCCTACAGATCATAAAACAAACTTAGAGGGTTTTGAGGACTAGGAAAATGCACGAAATAGAATTTAGGGCCTTGTTTTACCTCTCTCTCATGAGGGCAACCGAAATAGCGTTCCAGATCCCTTAGTCAAACGGATCTGGTTGCCCTTAAGTCGCACCAGCAGTTAACCACATTTGCCTCATACACGAACAAGTCCTCCTCCGGCTTCTTCAACTTGTGCATTACCCTCTCAGTATCTGTCACTACACAACAACAGTAATTAGTACAAAGCATCTGCAAGACTAATTCGTTCAATGCATAAATAAGATGAGGTGAACAACACACGAATTTCACTTACTCTTACTATTGCGACTGGCAGAGCCATGAGTGAAGAACGACATATTCCAAGCTTGGTAGATGACGGTTGACTGCTTGAAATTCTAAGTTAAGGGTTTGAGAGAGGTGTGGTGAAAACTGCATCTTGCAGGGGGTATTTATACTAAAAATGAGGGGGTTAGGGTTTCTTCAGTCCCAACCAGCGCATCGCCAGCCAGCCAGCGCATTGCTGGCTGGGGATGAAGAAACCCTAACTGCCCAGACTGACGGAGGCAGACGAGAATATTTTTGGATTTCAGCCAGCGATGCACTTAAAATGTTTATATAAGCTCAACTGCCTAGACTGACGGAGGCAGACGAGAATAATTTTTATATAAGCTCGTTAAAATGTTTGTTATATAATCAATTTGAGTTGATGAAATTAATTCAATTTTTGTAAATAAAAATATTAGAAACAATATGGTATAATAAAGAATCATGAAACTCAATAGGTATTTGTTATATGGTTATTAAATTTTAATAAACTATGATAGAAAGTTATTACTTATTATCCGTTTATCGATTTTAATGAAATAATTACAATAGGCTTATTATTTATTAACTTTTAAATGAAATTAGTAAATAAAAGATTTGAATGAAATGAAAAAAAAAAACTTAAACCCCACAAACGTGGGTGGCCTATGTTTAATTATAGAAGGGAATCATTAATCTGATTCTTAGACGTGGGTAGCTTTAAGGTAATTAATTAATTTTTGTAAAAGTAAAATGTGGAAAAATAAATATAATGAAAACAATTGATTGTCCCGGTGGTTTTTCGTAAATGGGCGCCGGGAATTAAGCCAATCCCACCGGTTACGAAGTTTGCTCCGGTTTGGCTTCTGCTCCGCAATATTCCTATTGACTTGCGTACAGCGGATTTTCTGAGTTTGATTACGAGTACTTTGGGGCAACCGTTGAATATTGATTCAGTCTCCAAGGCTGCAGTGGGGCACGAGGCGGTAAAAACTTGTGTTCTGATGGCAGCGGATAGACCTTTCCCTACAAAGCTGGATTTATTGGTTGAGGATGAGGAGAAAGTCACTATTTCAGTTGAATACCTGAATCCCCCCAAATTGTGTATGGTATGTAAGAGCTTTGGACATCTTTCAGGTCGTTGCAATGGAGAGGAAAACCTACTCACTGGGTTGCGAAGCAGGTTCAAGCGATGGGTGCCTCTCCTGTCTCTGATGACACTGAGGTCTCTCCGACGTTTGAATCTGCTTCAGAGGACGCTACTCTGGCACCTCAAGCTCAGTCGAGTCCGGCTGGGGTCAGGGTCCTCAGGTGCAAGGTGAGAAGGCCTCTGATGGTCCTATCGCCACACCGAAGGCCCCTATCCCGGAAATCCAGATTGGATCTTCATCAGTCAGGCTTCTTTTCCCGGTTGATTCGCCTACGAACCAAAATGATAATACAGGTTTTCAAAAAGTAAAAGGCTCAGCTAAGAGGACTTTGCCTCAAACGGATGTTATTGTAGCAGGAAATGCTTATGGGGCTCTTAGTTTAGATGCAATTGCTGAGGTTGAACCGGTGTCAGTTCCAAAAAGGAGGTCTCGTCATCGTCGAGGTAAGGGAGGAGCTACTGCAGCTCCTTCTGTCCCTACGCAATGAATTTCCTTTCGTGGAATGTACGAGGGCTAAATGACCCTCGTAAATAGGTTATGGTTTTGAATCATTTTCATTTGCATAACCTGGATCTGATGGCTATTTTGGAAACAAGAGTGCGTTTGGGAAATGAACAGGACATTCTTAAGGCAAGTTTTAATCATCTCTCTTACTATGGTAACTATCAGCATGCTTCTTTAGGGCGTATTTGGCTCCTTTGGAAGCCTGATCTAAATCTGGTCATTCGACAATCCTCTGATCAGTTTGTTAACTGTACTGTTGATGTTAAAGGTATTCAAATCTTCCTCAGTTTTGTCTATGGTTCGAACAATGAGAATGATCATCGTCAACTATATGTTTCTTTGTTGAATATGGTGATTACGAATTCTCCCTGGTTAGTAGTGGGCGACTTTAATGCTGTCCGCGGGTTGAAAGATACCTCAAATACTATAAATTTAGCTCTAGTATGAGGGATTTTAATGAATTCATTGATAAGGCCTATCTCTTGGAATCTCCTTTTGTTGGTCCTTTCTTTACCTGGACGAACAAGCGGGAAGCTGCTCCCATTTCTCGTCGATTGGATAGAGCTCTAGTTAATGAAGCATGGTTTACTTCTTTTCCTCAGTCGAAAATTTCTGTTATTCCCCCTGAGTTATCTGATCATTGTGGGATCAATGTTATCCTTGATGTTACTATGAAATCTTATCCTAAGGCTTTCAAGTTCTTTGATTTTTGGACAGCTCATGAAGGTTTCTTGGACTGTGTTAGGGGGTCTTGGAATATGCCAGCCTTTGGTGGCCCTATGCTTCGTCTTTTCTGAAAGCAAAGAAGGCTCCGGCTGTCGCTTAAGGACTTCAATAACCTCCATTTTGGTAAGATAAGTCAAAGGGTGAAAGATTCCATGTTAGAGTTATCTTCTATTCAGTATCAGCTATTAACAAATCCTTCGAGTGAGTTGGTAACTGAAGAAAAGGCTGTATTGCAAAAGCTTCTTAGTCTCCAGAAAGCAGAGGAAGGCCTGTTTTGGCAAAAGGCTCGTATCCGAAGCCCTTCTGAGGGTGATCAGAACACTGCATATTTTCACAGATCAGTTAAGGTCCGGACAGCTTTCAATAGAGTGAGACAGATCACCTCTTCAAATGGCCAGGTTTTAACGGATCCTAACCTCATTGTCAAGGAATTTGTGAGTTTTTACAAGTTACTACTTGGAACAGAGGATACTTCAATCTCTCCTCCCTCGGTTGAGGTCCTTTCCGGTATACTTGACAAGTTTATCTCTTCAGATCATAGTACTCTGCTATGTAAGGAGGTAACTAGGGAGGAGGCGAGACAAGTTATTTTTCGTATGAATGGTGAGCGCTCTCCGGGACCTGATGGTTTATCTGCCACTTTTTATAAGAAGCCTGGGGAGTGGTTGAGGAGGATTTTGTGAATGCTGTTCTAAGTTTCTTTTGCGTGTCAAGTTTGATTACAGAGTTTAATATCACATCTCTCACTCTTATCCCGAAAGTTGCTAGTCCCTCTCAGGTTCGTGAATTCCGCCCTATCTCTTGTTGCAATCTGTTCTACAAATGTGTGGCAAAAATTCTCTCTTCCAGAATGCAAATGTTCTTGCCGGACGTCATTAGCCCCTCTCAATCTGGTTTTATTAAGCATAGAAAGATTGTGGATAATATCTTGCTTTCTCAAGAGTTAGTTCGTACTTATAACAAGAATGTCTCTCCTCGTTGTACGATTAAGGTTGACTTGATGAAAGCATTCGACTCGGTCCATTGGGGATTCTTATTTAATGTGTTGAAGGCTATGAAGTTTCCGGATAAATTTGTTGGTTGGCTTCGGTATTGTCTCACCTCTGCCTCCTATAGCATTTCTTTGAATGGAGGGATTCACGGGTATTTCCCAGCGAAGAAGGGTGTCCGTCAAGGGGACCCCTTGTCACCTTATCTCTTTGTTATCGCTATTGAGGTTTTATCTCGTCTTTTGGATATTGCAGGGCGTAAGAGAATCCTTCCCTATCATCCACAATGTCTGAAAGCTCATCTTACTCATCTAGCATTTGCAGATGACTTGATGATTTTTACCAATGGCAGCTATTATGGTATTGAGATAATCTGTAGTATTTTGACGAAATTTGCTGGCTGGTCAGGACTAAGAGTAAATCCTGACAATTGTGATATCTTCAGTGCTGAAATTCCAGATTCTACTCTTCGTGCTATGAGTTCTTTTTCAGGATTTAAAGTGGGTTCTTTGCCAATAAGGTATCTGGGATTACCTTTGATCGCGAACAAACTGAAAGTAAGTGACTGTGAGGTTCTTATACAGCGTATTACAAAGCGTGTGCAAGGCTGGAATGCAAAAAACTCTCACCTTTGCAGGTCGTCTCCAGCTTGTAAATTCGGTTTTATTAAGTCTTGCTCAGTTTTGGATGAGTGTTTTCCTTCTCCCAACTAGTGTGATAAAAAAGTTCAACAAATTTGTTGTTCCTATCTTTGGGGTGGAAATGATTGTTCAGGGCATAAAGCCAAAGTCTCTTGGGAGGAGATTTGTTTTCCAAAGAGAGAGGGCGGACTAGGTATCCGTAACCTGAGAATCTGGAACCAAGCATTAGTTTTCAGGCTTCTTTGGGACGTATTTGCAAGTCAGGGGTCTATTTGGGTTGCTTGGTTACACCACTATAGAATCAAAGGGCGATGCTTGGAGACGCTTAAAGCGGGGACAGGCTCTTGGGTTTGGAGAAGACTTTTAAAGCATAGAGGTATTTTCTTTACTCATTTTAGCCTTGTTGATTCTATAGGATATTGGGATGGAGTTGCCTACTCTGCTATCCCAATATCAACCATCTGGAATTCCCTTCGAACTGTTCGGCCTGCTGTTGACTGGTATGCTCTTGTTTGGGGTCATGGAAGTATTCCCCGTAACAGTTTCTTTGCTTGGCTACTTATTAAAGGGAGACTCTCGACAAAGGATAGACTTCTCAAATGGGGTACTCCGGTTTCTCCTACTTGTGTACTGTGTGATGGAAGTCAAGATGACACATATGCACTTGTTCTTCCAATGCAGTTATTCGGCTATAGTCTACAGTAAGATTATGGGAAGGATTTCTCCCTCCCTAACTCTTGATCTTCAAGGCTCTATTGCAAGCTTTAGCTCACTTGCTGCACAGAAAAATAGTCGAGGGATGATGGTTCGATGCGTGTGGAGTTCGATTATTGCTCACCTTTGGAAAGAGCGTTGTGGAAGGATCCATGGGAAGAGTAGTTTAGATGCTGCTGCACTTGTGAAAAGAATTCTCCAGGAAGTAAGCTACTTAGCTCTTGGGAATTCTTTGTTTTCCACTGCAGTTAGTCAAAGTGGTTTCTCTTTACAATTTTGAGTTATATAACTCTCTGTATTTAGTTTCTTTTGGTTTAGAAAGTGTACATAATTGTGAGGGTTTTTTTGATCATTTGATCACCTCTTTACTTTTGGAATGAAAGCAAACCTATTCATCCAAAAACAAAAAAAATAGTTGATTGGTTGGTTTCCTACACTCAAGGATAGAAGGAATAAAATGGGGTAAATTGATACATAATTAGTAGAAGTAGATGTGATAGTTATTGTAAGTTTTGATAAAGTTGTACGCTAATCACATCGCTGAATTTTGGGGTTTCAGAACTCTCTCTGCTCTCTCTCCCCCTCCCATCTCTATATTTGAAAATATGCTTACACAATAATACCCTTTTGACGATGATGGTACAGAAAGAATATAGTGGAGGAGCTGCTTACTGTTGGAAGTATGCTTAAAGTTCACTAAGCTGTCAGTTGCTTTGCTTGGAACCATCAAGAGGCAAGGTGTCATTAATGTTTGGTTTTGATCCTTCTTTTCTAATATTGTTTGCTCCATTTTTGCAAGGGTTGTTTGGCTACGCTTCTGGGCTGATGTTTAAGTGTGGAGATGTTAATGCTTCCCATATGTGTAAAGCTAGAGTTATTCATCAAATTAGTGAACTGAATCCATGTACTGTTTTGTGGTTTCCCGGTTTTCAAGAATTTGCAGGGTTGGTTGCAATAGTCAGATATTCATGTTAGCCAAACCCATCAGAGGGATCTTAAGGAGATTGCTGCTTTTCCTTTTTTCAAGCGCAAACACGAGAAGGAGAAGACACAAACTGTAGTAGACGTAAGCAAGACATATGTGAAGTATACTTCTTCTTCTTTCTTTCTTCCTTTTTTATCAGTTTTTTTTTTCTCTTCATTCTTGATGACTTGAAATATGTCATATTAATTCCCTAGAATTGATAAATAATTATGTGGTATTTATTTGAGTGTTAATGTTGTCTTTTATTATGCAGCAGGCTGGACTATTGGAGGAGCTCGTATAAGGGTTAAGAAACTCATTTGGAGAAGTATCTTAGCCTTAATATGGGAAGAAAGATGTAGGCGAGTTTTTACGCAAATGAGACGAACTGAATATCAGTTGATGGACATCATTAGAGAAGAGATCATAGCCTTTGCCGGGGGGAGTAAATATAAGAGTGAAATTTTGTTAGCTATATAACGCTACGGTAGTTCTATAGGTTTCACTTTTGGTCATTTGTCTCTCATTGTATTGCTATTCCATGCCTTTTTGATGAAATAAAATCCCAACTAATTCATCAAAAAAAAAATGTTGTCTTTTGAATGGTTTTGATCAATTAAATAAATATTCGTCTTAATTAGCCTCTTGGAATCCTTGCGGTCCATTTTCACGTTTTCCAAGGTGTTTTTGATGAGTTTTCAAGTCATGTCGTGATAGATCACGTTGGTACGAAGCCATAGGTTCGAACAACGGTCAACGCTCAACATATCCAAGCTCGAATGATTTGAAAGAATTCAACGTAATGCAAGGTGGCAGTTTGAAGAGGTTGTAGGATCCCAACGCAACGCAAGGTGGAAGTTTGAAGAGGTTGCAGGATCCCAATGCAACGCAAAGTGGAAAAATATGGCTGTGTTGTGTCAGCGAAATTCAACGCACAGATGGCGCACAGCCGGCGCACGCGCCACTTATGCGTCGGCCGCTAGGCAATTATAAAACTAGTTTAGGCAATTCACTCAAAAGATGCGTTTCAAGCTCGATTTTGACGAACACTCTCGACCTCCATCACTTGAAAAATCCTCTCAGAGTCCAGAAAGCATCATCCCTTCATCATCCTTCATCCCAGAGTCCACACAAATAGTAGATGAAGATCAAGATTCATCCAAGCTCGAAGAAATCGGTGGTTCTTTCCATCATCTTCTTCTTATGTTGTATTTTTCATATCTCCACTATGTGCTGTTGTAACTAATCCCCATAGGTTTTAGTGAGTGAAACCTTAGGAGGATTGATGATTGATTACACTCTCATACCTTGGATTTAGTTCGGTTTAATTCAAGTGCAGATGTGATTCAAACCTATGTGTTTCCATTTCTCTTCTTGTATTATTGACCTAGATGCATGATTAGGATTGTACTTTGATTTGGAGATTGTCTTGACCCATGAGTTTTCCATTCATTGTTATCATATGAATGAGCCTAGTTTGCATTATAATTCGTAAGATAGCATGTTTGCTATGCTTTTTTAGGTTGAAAAACCCATGAACATTTCATCGAACACTATGTGTGCACTTTCATTAGTCAGTTTACAGGTGACTCATCCACGATTGAATGATGATGTATACTTTGTCCTAATTTTCTTGACCCATGAGCTTAGGATATGTGTCAGTGTAGTGTTGAAAGATCTCGTTTGGCTTGCTAGGACTGTTCTATCCAAGGTTGTGGGATCATGATTCATGAACCAGAAAGGGGAAACTTGCTTGACCCTTATCTCTCTTCCATTCCGTTCACTCTGTGTTTTATCTTCGTGCGCGCTTGATCGAATTGTTGTCAACCCCTACTTCCATGCTCTTTGAGCCCCTGCTTGAGTTGATTTCGTGATAACTTGAGCCTGTCTTTGCCTTGTCTTGTAATTGTGTTGAAGTATTGTTTGTGTTGTCCTACTCCATTGAGCACCCTCTCGGAACTGAGTAAGCCAAACCAAGAGACTACAAGAAAATGCAATACTAGGGACCGTAAATTTTTGACCGTATTTAAAACAGTCCCTAATGTGCTTATATTGGTGACCGTTGGTTTTCACGGTCCTTAATATACCCAGCCATCACAATTTTAGGGATTGTTTATTAATACGATCCATAATTTCAAATTATACAGTCACTGATTAAAATAATCATATGACCAAAAGAATAATACGGTACATTAGTGGCCCAATTTCAAATTCTGTACGGCGCCAAATTGTCCCAATTGGCCAAATTTTCAAATTTCAAATATTACTAATTTTCTTATATTATTTTCATTTTTAATTTTAGTAAATGACAAATTATACTTTTCTATTTTTCTATTGTCTTCATCAGTCCTATTGCAAACCCCTGCCTCCGATCCCCACTATCAATCGTAAATCGCGACGGCCGGCTCCCACTGATGGTTCGCCTCCGCCGGTTTTAGATCGAAACTCCCAAGCCTAGAATCCGGTCGTCGAAAGCTTGACTCCAGCTAGCCGTCGATTGTCGTTGGCAGCCTAGAATCGTATTTCATTGGTTGTCGTCTGAAGTCCTCTCCCTTCGATTCCGACCACCGAGCCTAGAATCCGTTGTCGATCGAGCTCCATCATCAAATCCTACCTCATCAGTCTGTTCCGATCCATCTCCACCGCAAGGGACTCCAAATCCTTGGTGAGTTTCTGGCTACTCATTCTTTCATCAAATTTCTTAGATTTGCTTCTAGGTTTATGGTGTTTGTTTGATTGCTTCATCCGATGTGGGGTTAGAGTTTTCTGCTTATGATATACGCCTTTTGATGACCTAGATATCATTCTCATAAATCCTATGACAGATGAATGGCAGCGGCAGCTGAAGCATAAGCCGCCATTCTCCACCACGCTTCATCTCGTTTCGTAAGGTCCGGTAACTTTCCCTGTGAACTCTGTCTATGTTTTCTGTGTTATTTCCATTCTTGTTCTGGAGATTGTGGAGAGTTTGAGAGGTTTGATGTTGAAACCTATAGAGAAATTTTGAAGGATGGATTACGATTGTTTATGAATGTTCTCGATTTCATTTACTCGATACTGAATCAGGAGAATACGAAGTTATGGGCAATTTTATTTGGGGTTTCTATGTTTATTGTTTGAAATTTCTTGATGGTTTGGATTCTAATTGCATCATCGTTTGATTTGTTATGCTTTGGATAGTTGATGGTTGTTCTTTTTTGTTGAGTTCAAATTTCTGCAACAGTTGTGATTAGGAGTCGGCTCTACTCAAATTTGAACTCAATTTCTGTATGATGAATGCAGTTGAAGTTCTGTTATCTGTAGTTATGATCATCTTGCTTTTGGCATGTTTGATTTCCACATGATGAATGTAGCTATAGCTCTGTTATATGTATGGTGATCATCTTGCTTTTGGTATGCTTGATACAACGATTGGTAGTCTTGATTGCCACTAAATTACATTTTCTGCTCATCAATGTTCTTACCCTGAATACCCAGTTGATTCGAACTGTAGTAATGGCTTTACTCACATAAGCTGCTCATGAATGTTCTTGGTCATTGTCTTGAATTTGTAGATTGTTGTCCTGAGCTGTGTAATGTATAATCTTATATTGAAGTGGAAGGTGTATGAACGCAGTGTACTCTGTTGTATTCTTGCATAATAAGAACATCGCTAGCAGTTTCTGGTCACCACTTGGATGTAGTGGAGAATAATGTTTCTACCTTCCATGCCTATTTTCCCATTAGTCAAAATGCTGGCAGTTGTATAATCTTAGATGTTCTCGATATCTTTAGTGAATGGGAAGTCTGCTCCAGTTCTCAAGTTGAATTGGGCGGAGTTTCAGCATCTGAGTCTGATTGTAGAGGTTTGTTGTTTCAGAAATGAACCTTCTTGCAAGTTCTTATTGGATACTAGTCTACTTTCTTCTTAGAGGTCTGATTAGTATCAGTTATGGCTTCCCAAGTTGGTAGATGTTGGTTAATTGTGATCACAATCCAGTTGCTCCCTTTCAGTTAATCTCATTTCTTAGCATTAGATTCATTTAGTTAGCTTTATCTGTTGGGATTGGTTGTTATCAGAAGGTTTGATTAGTATCAGTTATTGCTTCCTAAAGTTGGCAGATGCTGGTTAATTGTGATCACAATCCAGTTGCTTCCTTTCATTTAATCTCATTTCTTAGCATTAGATTCATTTAGTTAGGTTTATCTGCTGGGATTGGTTGTTATCAGAACGTTGTTTGATTAGTATCAGTGATGGCTTCTCTGTTTCTGGCGGTTGTATTTTATTTGGTTAACTGGCACTCAAGGTGTAAACTTGCATTGCAGTTTAGTAATGTTTGTGAACTTGTGAATCATCAAGCATGTCATTTTTGGCGTTGATCATTGTTTCAGGTACCATCTGTTCGGGATGAATCATCAATACATGCTGGGTATTTGAGATTGAGAGATAGCTGGTTGGGAATTTTAATGGGTTTTTCAAGTTATATTGTGGTTCATCCTTTGAGTTGTACGGAACATATATTGAGTTATATTGAGTTTTGGTAGTAATTGTGGTTGTACGTACAATGATCATTATGTGATGGATGATATAACTTTTTTGAAGGATATAATACAAGTTAGTATTATTTGTATTTCCTTCTTACCCTGAGTGAAAATGATCTTGAATTGGCTTATTGAAATAGACAATAGTGATTCAAAACAAACACAACAAAATGACCGTAAATTAACAAAAAAAGGGCACCAATAATATAAGGAAAACAGTCATTACCTTTTTCGCGACCGGAATATGGTCACTAAAATAATTTAAATGCGACTGTTCCTCACACGGTCGCTACTGTCCTCAAGGGTTAAACGGTCACTAATAAAAATTATTCGCGACGATACGTAAACGGTCGAGATATTACTGGTGACTGTTTCTGCGTATACGGTCACCAATGAGCATTAGCGACCATCATATTAATGGCCGCTCTCTTAGACGATCATATTAGCGACCATCATCTTTTGTAGTGAGACCCGCATGAATACGACCTTGGCCAAAAGCTAGCTATCTTTGGTCACCTCCAGATGGCGGATTTCTTCTCTATTCCAACTTTCAACATATAATAACAATGCGAATTCTTCTTTCTCTTAAGGTGTGTGTTTCAACATTTTTACCCCGGTTGGGCCAACTAGACGTCTTCCATTCTCTTTGTAATGCAAATAACTGGCGAGTAAAAATATTTCTTTGTATTTGATCTATTTCAATTACTGGGAATGCGTTTAGAAAATGACCTCCAACTATTGTTGAAAACTCTTTGATTGCTAAGCCATATTTGCTTCTCCATGTAAATGCTAATGAATCATGTTTTCATGTAGTTATAATTCAGATTTTTGTAAGGTTTGGTAATCCGGAAGGAACACTTTTATCGTTTCGTGTAAGGTGTATGCGATGCCAGTGTTTTACATGATAAACAACTTGATCTTCCATTCATGAGTGGGTCTAGACTTGTAGTCTGATCAGTTTATGTTGGTAAGTGAAACAATGAAAAGAACTTGTTGGTTTCTTTAGTAGTTAGTAATTTTAGTTAAAGATTTTTTTACAGGAAAGCATTTACTCTATTCGATGAAGTCACATTCCTATTCCCTGGGGACCTTCTTGGATTCTATGGTGTATTTGTTTTTCTCCAGCTTCCTATTTTGTAAAAACCTCTCTCATTTCTGAAACTAAGCTATGTTCCTGTTTGAATTGGAGATTATAATCATGAGATGCCAAGCAAAATGTGGTTTGATCATGAAGAAGTCTCCAAGATCCACTACTAAATGGCTGTTCAATTGGGTAAGGAAATGCAAGCACTTGCTATTGTAGTACTCTGTTTCCTAACCTTACATCAATTTTTTTGATTAAATTGGTTAAATCTGTTAAATCGGTTAAAAAATTGGAAAATTAATTTGGTTAAAAAACAGCGGTGGTAGAATGGTGGATGCTCATCAAGACATTGCAAGGGCGGCTGAGGAGTTCTATAACAAGCTGCTTGGTGGAAAAACCCAGGTCCCTTCTGTTCCCTTAGACCCTTTTATTCATCGTAGGCTAAATGATAGTCAGGCTAATGGTCTAATCAACCCTATCTAGCATGATGAAATTCAAAAGGCCTTTTTAGTATTCCAAATGAGAAGGCCCCCGGGCCTGATGAATTTAATGCATTGTTCTTTAAAGATAGTTGGAACATCATTAAAGACGACCTTATTGCAGCAGTCTTAGGATTCTTTGAGGATGTCGCCCCCCTTTGTGAATTCTATTGCCTTGGCCCTGATTCCTAAAATGAAAAATGTTGTGGATATGAAATACTATAGGCCTATCTCTTGCTGTACAATGGTTTATAAGGTTGTAACTAAGATAATGGCCAATATGCTAGCTCATGTCTTTCCTTCTCTTGTGAGTTTAAATCAAACAACTTTCATTAAAGGAAGAAATATAGGAGATGACATTCTTCTTGCGCATGAACTGTTGAGTTCCTACAGAAAGAAAAATGTCTCACCTAGATGTGCGATACAAATTGATTTAATGAAGGCCTTCGACTAAGTGGAATGGGATTTCATCTTGTGAGTAATGAAAACCATGAATATCCCTGAGATGTTTGTGAACTGGGTATCTGCTTGTCTTGAATCTTCTAGATTATCTGTGAATGTTAATGGATCTTTAAGCGACTACTTTCCAGCTAAACGTGATTTAAGACAGGGAGATCCTATCTCTCCCTTCCTCTTCGTGCTTTCAATGGAGATCCTGAATGGGTTGTTTATGAAGGCGGTTAAGGATAAGCAATATGCAGTCCATCCGCAATGTAAAGGTATAGCCCTTACTCATTCAAGCTTTGCTGATGACCTGCTAGTGTTTACTAAGGTGGATTATGAGGCAGTTAAGGGTGTTTCTTTGATTCTTGAGGAGTTTCATAAGCTACCAGGCCTGTAGTTTAACCCTGACAAATGCAAGATTTGTCTTGCTGGGGTGAGTGATGAAGAGGAATAGAACATTGTAGCATCTTCAGAGTTTTGTAAAGGTTCCCTGCCTTTCATTCTCCCCTCTTCTCTGATTAAAGATGTGGAAACCCTTTGTAATATATTCTTATGGGGTAAGTTGGATGGGGGTATGCCTAAAGTCTCATGGGGATCAGATAGCTCGTCCTAAAAATGAGGGAGGTGTAGGCTTGAAAGACTTTAAAAGTTTGAACATAGCAACTGTAATGAAGCACATATGGAACCTGCTGCTGCAATCTGGTTCTTGTTCTTTGTGGGTTACATGGATAAGAAGGTACATGCTTAAAGATAAAATCATGTGGGAAATTTCTTCGGTTAGAGGGTCATGGCACTGGCTGCAACTCCTGAAAATGAGAGATACAGTGAGGCCACATGTTCAGTATGACTGGGATGGGGACATGTTATAGGATGGTAAATGTATGCTGAAGTACAGTCTGAGTACAGTCTGGGAATCAGTAAGGGAGAAGCATCCACATGAGATATGGAGTGATGTGGTTAGGGCAGGGATGCTTATACCCAGAAGTTTAATGGTAACCTGGCTGATAGTAACAAGGAGAATCATCACCCTGGATAGAATCAGAAAATGGAACACTACCACTACAAAAAAAAACCCTTTAGCGTCGGTCGTCCACGCGTTATAGCGTCGGCTACTGACCGACGCTATAACAAATAGCGTCGGTCGGCTTAACCGACGCTAGAACTGGTGACGTTATATTTTAGCGTCATTTTTCGGTCGACCGACGCTAAGGCACAACCAACCGACGCTAAATCCACTGAAAATCCCAAAAAAAAAAGCAGCTGCAGCTTCGCCTCAGCCTCCCTTCTGCAACAAACCCTAACTGCAAGACAGCCTCCTTCGCCGCCGACTGAACCACTTCCACCAAACTCGTCGCCGCAGTCCCTCTTCGATGGTTAGGGTCGTCGTTGATGATGACTCGGTGGAATTCGGTCCGGTTCACCACCGTGTCAAACTCCGACGCTCAGCCACAGATGTCGAGGTGGGGCTCGTCAAGGCACGAATCCTTCGCGGCCGATCGAGACGAGCTATCCGCCGACACTCCCGCGGTCGGTGATTGAGATCTCGCGGCGCAGAGCTTCAGGCCGACGATGTTGCGACGGATGCTTGACGAGGAAGAAGAGGCGGTGGCGGCATCGTACGGCTCGTGTCGGCTCGGCGCGTCTTTAGCGAAAGAGAGAGCGATGTTAGCGAGGGAGGCGATTGCAACTCAGGAAGATCGGAGTGGAAGATGAAGAAGAAGAAGAGGTTTGTGAAGGCTGTGCGTGAAGAAGATGGGGAAGAAAGAGAAGAGGGGGTTTGATTGGAGAGGAGGCGGCTTGCATAGGGTAGGGTTTTAGCTTACTAACTATTTATATGGCCGTATATTAGGGTTAGTATTTAGCGTCGGTCGACCAAACGACCGACGCTAAAACGTGAGTCAATGTTTAGCGTCGACCGACCAACGCTATATACTTTCGCATTAACCGACGCTAAAACTATTTTTTTTTTGTAGTGTACAGTTAATCCGGTTTGTGTGTTTTTCCAGTTGTGGGATGAAATGGATGAAACACGTGAAGCAGGTGGTGGGGACGCTGGTTCTTGAAATCCAAGGCTGCTTTGTCCAACAAGCAGTTGAGAAAGTAAAAAGATGGAATGATTCCATAATTTGGACTGCTAAGCGACTATTATGGAGGAGTGCTATTTGTGCAGTTTGATTGAAAGATGTAGAAGAATTTATGGCCACAATGGCTCTAAAAGTGTACATACCTTGATAGAGGAGATTAAGAATGAACTCTACAATTATGCTATAGGACACAAATACGAGGATAAAATAATAGGAATTGTGTAGTTTAGTCCTTAGTTCTTAGTTTTTTCTCCTTGTACTGTTATTCTCTGCCTTCCAATTCATAAAAAATTCATAAAAATAGAGTTGGTTACTTAAATGATCACTAAACTTTAACTAAATAACTCGGTGGTCACTGTTCTTCAAAAAATTTTCTAGCACTCACACAACTTTGGCCGATTATCCTAGCAGTCACTACCATCTACGAACATCCAATTTTCCATCCATTTGCATACGTGGCAATGCCATCAAGGCAGCCACATCATCTAAACCAAATCCCAAACCCAAACCTGAACACCCACCCTAACTACCAAACCAAATCAACTCTTTCCTCCTCCTTCCTCTTCCTCTCCTCCATCACAACCTCCAGAATCCACCGCCCTCACTCCCTACCGTCTCCGTTGCCGTCGCCGTCGTCACCGTCGGACGGGAGCCTGGTAGACGGACAAGTGAAGGACGCCATGGGCGGAAAACTCGCTTCCTCATCTCTGCCGCCGATGCTGTCGGACAAGACGGATGTGGAGATCAACCCTTGGTTGTAGATCTTGCACACGTATAATCAACGTGTCTGTCATCCACCCTCTCCATCCTCTGCCGGCAAGCTCATATAATCAACTACAATGAATTCTGAAACCTCTCAATTAGAAGAAGCAAATCAATCAAATCCCATAATTAATCCAGAAGCATCGGTCAAGGTGAACACTTTCTGGTCGCCACCGTTGCTACCCATCCTTCTAGACTAATTAATCCAGAAGCTAATCAAAAGAAAGCGAGGTTGGTGGGTAGTTTGAGTTGAGAGAATTGGGGGGGGGGGGTTGGAGTTGAGATATAAACAGGGGATGGGTTTGATGGGGAATAGATCAGATGGTAAAAGATTGATTTGTGGATTTATAAATTAAGAAAGTAGGAGGATGAGGATAGCGATGGTAAGGTAGAGCTTCTCGTTCCCCACTTCCTCATTGTTGCTCCTGATGATTCAGATATTTGTTGTGTATTGTGGGCACTAACTTGTCCTGGATTGTGACTTTTGAGAGAGAGATAGTTCATTATTTGCCCCTTGCAACCCATCCTCATTCGTCGGCCCCTGTCCAACCTGCAACCCCCTTCCCTCCAACCCTCCTCTCTTTCGCCTCCGTCGTTATTCCCCAGATTTGGTTTTCCAATAATCCAGATCTGGCTGTCGATCAATTCCATCACGTAATCTTTGACGACGTAAAGCTTCCCATCATTGGGGATGGCGTAGAAGTCGGTGGCGGAGCCTCCCTTGTCGATGATGGAAGAGGTGTGAAAGTCGTTAGTGGAGAGTTTGAGGTCGGAGTAGGTGAAGAGCTTGAACTTGTTGAGAGGAGCGTTGAAGGGGATGGTGCAGGGGTCTTGGTCGGGGAGCTAGTTGATGAAGAAGAGAGGTGGTGGGTTTGGTAGGGAGGATTTGAAACGGAGGTGGAGATTTTTGGTGGTGTTTTGACTCGCCGGAGATGCGGTGGTTAGGAGAGAGAAGAGATGATGATTGATGAGGAGAAGTAAAACAGAGACGTGGGGTTTGAGGGTTTGATTTTTGGGTAATTGGGTTTAGGTAGGGTTATGAGTTTGATTTTGGGTAAATAAGATTTTAAATGATGTGGCATATTTAAATGACGTGGCAGTTGACTTGTCATCGCCATGTAGACGAATGGATGGAAATATGGATGTCCGTAGACGGTGGTGACTTCTACGATAATCGGCCAAAGTTCAATGAGTGCTAGAAAATTTTTTGAAGAACAATGACCACCGGGTTATTTGGCCAAAGTTTAGTGATCATTTAAGTAACCAACCCTAAAAAAATGTCAGTTAAACTAGAAATTTATAGGTTGCAATTAATTTTTGGTTCACCAAATTTTGGTTGATTTTTTATGTTTTTTTTCGATTAGTCATCGATCAAAGCTTCATTGAAGTCAGTTAACCAATTTAGATTGGTTGATGATCGAATCGACTCTTAGCCTAACCCTTAGACCATAAAATAGTTAATTTACTTATTTTCAAAACTAATTTTACAGTAGTTAGCATTGCAAAAAGTGAATCTACTACAATACTGTTATGACTATATTTTGCCATGATTACTATGTTTTCGGTGTAACAACTTATTTGTTGTTGAGTTTCACGTAGCACACCGTCAGTTTTTTATAATTTCCGCACCAGGTGTGCCAATGAAGTTTGTTGAATCTGTCAAACGCTAACATGGCTGGTGGCTGGGCTTTAATTTCCACCTCCGTCTACCAATCATTCCTCCTTTACCATAGGACAGTCCTGGCCCTCCTCCTCTCCAAACCCACAAAGATCCCAGTTCTCCAGAATGACCTCCACCGCCTCCTGATTTCCCACCCTATCCTTCGCTCTAAGCTCTACTTACACGCCGCCGCTAAAAAAATCTCTTTTGTCACTCCTTCCTCGAAAAACGGTCTCATAACCCGTTAGTTCAGTATCTCCTCCACCGCCAAAATTATCAAAACTATCTCCAGCGATGAGATCCAAAAGTTCTCAATTCGCACCGTATGGTCTTGGAGCACAAGATTAACTAGAATCCGTGGACCGGTCATCACCCAAACGAAAGCGGCGACGTCGAGGACGATAAAGACAAGGACGCCGAGCTTGTACTCGTTAAGTGAGATTCGATTTCTGTTGGCGATCTGCTTACACAGGGGAGCGTGTGACTGGTCCTCGATGGTGGTGCTTGGTGATGCCGCAATCGTTGTGCGTGCGTTCAAACAAATAACTAACAAAGCTAACAAGCTAGGGTAGATCGTATTCCACGGGTCTTCTATGATCGACTGCTCAAATAAGCTGGCAAATTACTCGGATTTAAACACTTCGTGCGTGGTGTGAGTTCCACGACTTCTAATTCTAAGAAATGCAGAGAAATTAAAAATTGAAACTAAGAACAGAATGGAAATTGGTTGGTTAAAACAGAGATGACAGACGAACTTAGACTTTGAATCCCCCTTCGTTCCCCAGAGCATTGGTAATGAACAGATCAGCGGATTTCGATTCTCATTCAATCAATTCTAAGACACCACCATAACTCCTTACCCTTAGGTTTAAGACCGGTGAACGTTCGCTTTATCCGTTCTAGCTACCAAGATTAATTAGTTGCCCGGGTACGGTCGCCTCTCGCAACGACTTAACTTAACTGGTGGAATTACTAACGAATTATGAGTTACTCTTGCAATGGATTAACCCTAACCGGTTCCTACGAAAGGCTCGCTCCAATTATAAGGTTAATTGTTCAATTTGATGTTTTAAAGTAAGGCGAGCGTTCGCTTCTATCCTTAGCTTAACAAGAATCTAATCTAGGTGATCAATCCAGACAAGAAACATGAACAATGAAGAACAAACCAAACATGAAAGAGAAACTGATTGAACTTCGAATCTAATCACCGCCGATTCGTGACCACTTTAAAGCCCTGGGTCACTTAGGGTTCATCTAGTCTAAGCTCTAAGAGTTTAGCTACTCATGTTTATCACAAAAGAATCAAAGACAAAGGAAGAGTTCATCATACAAAGGAAGAACAGAAAAGAATCTGAAAAACCTAATTCGGACGACTCTGGCAGACTTCGATCTTCAGTAAACTGCAATCCTAGCTCCGAGTCCTCGAGATGGAAGGGATGGCGTCACGATCTCTTTCCGGATCTTCGAACTCTAAACTCTCTGCTTCAGCACTTGAGAGAATTCTGAAGTTCGGTAATTATGATGTATTATCAGGTCTCTCCCTATTTTGGGCCGCCGGTTAAGTATTTATACTTAACCCTAATTCAGCCGGATTTTGCCTGATATTTTCGCCGAAAATCTTGGTGTAAATGGGGAGCCCGCCGGTTGATTTCTTCTGTAATTCTCGGTCCAATAGTTTTTGGCGAAAACTTAGGGTTTTCGCCGAAAACTTCCTTCAGTTGACATCAGTGATTTTGTGCATGTATTTTCGCCGAAAATGCTAGGGTATTTTCGGCGAAAACTCCTTTGTAAACCGGGGCAGACTTTGGTTCGACTCGATTGACTCCTCGGATCGATTCCGGTGCGATTCCTCGAGGTTCCAATGCCTTAGACACGTCCTTGGCTACTTTATTTGACGGCAAAAATCTGTGCTAACATAAAAACACTAGAAAACCATCAAATAGACCCGAAACGGGCCAAGGTAACACAAATGGCACGAGATAGGGCAATTGATTGAATATTCGTTATTCTACCCTAAAAACCATGTCTTAAGCAAGGAAATGTCGCTTAAATGAGGCTGATAATCACGTCAAATTGAGTGTCATCAAAATACCCCACACTTAAGCTTTTGCTTGTCCTCAAGCAAACTGAATAGAAACGCTCATGTTCACAAATGATAAGATCGATTAAATTGGAGTTCAATCAAACACAATGAATTATTAGACAGATAGATCCTAGAACAAGAAACCTAACATGCATACTGATCAGCCAAACTACCTGGTCTCACTAATAAACTGCACACGACAAGTAATCGTAACCAATTATGCACGAATTTGACCTGACCGACCAGACTCCTCACACAGGAAATGTTTAGTACAATGGGGAACTCTCACTCTCTGTGTTTAAGTACGTGTTTCAGCTCTCAATCATTTTCTGTTACTGAATTTTGTCATAAGTTTGCAATTCAACCACATCTCCACCACTGTGACAACACGAGTAACTAGTCAAGAAGGACTTCCCTGCTAGGGCTGTAACGAATTCTACACTACTTGGGTTTATGATGCGATGGATGATGAGAATGTATGATGATGGCTTGTGCGGTGTAGCTTTCGACTAACTTCCCTCGAGTCTAATCTGTGGCTCCCTACCGTCTAACCAGACACGGGTGGAATAATGAACGCTCGTCCTATGATACCCTCAAGCAACCTAGCACTTATTATTTTTCTTTACACAATTTTTTCTGACTTTTCTTTTGACTTCGTTCTTCCATTTGTAGGGAGAAGAACGTTTTATTGAACTAAAAACTTGAAACCTTTTTGGCTTTTCTGATTTTTCTTCTTTTCATTTTTTTCGAAACTTGCTTCTTTCTTTTTTTTTTTATTTGCAATTTTTTTTGTGCCGATTCTTTCTTTTAGTTGCTAGAGGGGTTTACAAGTCTGGACATAATAGCTAAGACCACCTGTTTAATGGCTATAGGCAGGTTACCACAAACCGACTTCCGGTAGGTCAATCTAGAACTACAACCACAGGGGATCAACGGGGAATGAAAGAATGGGAAATGGCTGTAATGTATAATCGAATCGAAAGAACAGGCCAAGCTCAAGGGTTTAAACCTAATGGATTTTATCGTTAGGTAGGCTATCTGGCTTAGTAGCTGAATCTAGGTGCCCCTATCATTCTAGAACTCGTGTCATCGTGTGGTCTCGAGTAGGTCTCATGCAAATTCTAACTCATTCAAGCAAACAGAAAACCACTAAAAAAGAATTAAAATTGCAAGTTACGTGCAATGGATTAAAAGCTCACAGTTGGTTTGCTAGTCGGATTTGGTCATTTTCATGCAATCAAGGCTACAAACTACAAGTGTGATTTCAAAAATTCTGTTCTGACCAGCAATTTAGCATCAAAGTATACAAGTTGGTTCTCATGTTCTAGGTTAAGCAGTCTAAGCATCATTATGAAAGTTTGAACAACAACTTAACATCAGAAATCAAGAACTGAGCCATTCTAATGCTAGAGAGACTGGGATGGAATCACAAGGCACACAGAAAACACAATCAAGGGCAATCAAGTTCATGCAAGGTTCTCTAGCATCCTACCCCACACTTAAATCGGACTGTGTCCTCACAGGACTAATTCTAGAGTTCAGAGTGAAGTAGAAGAACCTGGACCGAGATGGTTGGTGTAGGGGATGAGCACGGGTCCTCGGAGCGGAGGGAATCTACCGAAACGAAGCAAATGGAATCTCCCTACTGCCTACAAAACAAAAACAAATGGAACATAAAAAGGAAACCGGGACAAGTGTCCGGATCCACACAGAAAAAAGTTGGATCAAAATCCGAAAAGAATAAATAAAAAGAAAGGACCAGAAAGAGGATACAACCCGGTCACTGCTGGTCAGGCGCGCCGGGAGGTGGGAAGTGGAGGAAATCGCCGAGCTGACGTTGCCACTCCATCTGTGCTTCATACCGCCTATCAGCGCGGTGCATATGTTGCTGCATAATAGTCCATCTCGCCTCTTGAGTGGCGTTGTCAGTGATGCGCCACTCCTGCAGTTGCTCATACAGCTCTCCAACATCCGCAGGATGCGGGTGGTGCTGCGGGTGAGGCGCCTGGTATGGATCTGGGATAGCCGGCGGCGACTGGTGTACATACCCTGCCTGATGGTGTGGCGAGGGAGTATGGTCATGAGACTCTGGCTCGTACTGAGGCTGGGACTCCTCAGAATCATCTTCTTCCTCCGACTCATCCTCGTACTGGAGGGGAGGATCTACTGCTACCTGGGGACTGAGGTCCAGCTCAAGGTCGTACTCGACCGCCAAATCTCCTCCAACGGTGCGTACTCTGCGGCGTGGGATGTTCGGGCCATATTCGTGGCTAAGGCCGAAGGAGAGGATGAGCTGGCCGATGAAGTTGCCTCCCAGGAGTGAGCGAGGTGGCGTCCTCCTCTTGGTCTTCTGACGGAAGATGCGAGAAAGCACCCATCCGGGGTGAAGAGGGTAGCTCTCCCGGATGGCGCGAAGAAGCAGAAGTTCCTCCTTCCTGATATGGTGGCGGTCCTTCTCTGGAGCATATAATAGCGATCTACGCCAAACCATATGAATGTATCTATAGAGAGGGTGAGAGAGAGACTTAAATGAGTTATGGTCCGAGAGACGATCGTCGGGCACTCCAGTCATGTGGCTCCAGAGTGCGTGGTATGCCTCTCCGTCGTCCTCATCGTTCGCCTAGCCGAGGTGATGACCGTGGTAATGCTCGTAGGGAATGCCTAGATGAGCTGCAAACTCATCATAGGTGAGGTTCCTGTACACCCCGCCCAGGTAGAAGGAAACGACCTTCTTGCTCTGCCTCCTCTTGTGCTCGTCCAGATCAACAGTGGCCCAGAACTCCTGGAGAGCGACGTCTGGGAAGTCGGAAGCGATGGTGGTCAGCTCTAGGAGGCCGACCGGTGCCAGGGCGTGGTGCACGTTCCGGTGGTAGTCCTCATTGTGATCGTGGAGGGACTCCATGGAGAGTGGTCGAACATTAGCTCCCGGAATGTGCTCGAGCTTCTTGTAGCACTCAAAGTAGTAGTCGGGTAAGCGAGCAACAATGCGATGGCACCCCGCACAGTCAGGGAATGCTGGTGGAGGGCCCTGGACGGCGGGTGTGATGGGAGCGGGGGCTCTGGAGCTCGAGGCGGCGTCAAGTCTCTACTTGGTCTTGCGCTCATAAGTGGTGTTCCTAAACAAGAAAACAAACCAGATTAGTCAAACTAAAACCCTACCCCACACTTAGTCGAAAAACTCAATTTCACAAAGAAATGAGGAAAACTGAGTGGGGGTAAGCAAAGCAGATTAACCGGTGATTACGAACAATAAAATACATGCTTAGGAACAGCCATAATGGAATTAGCACAATCAGAGTTAAGAAGCAAACCGACATTCAAAAAGTCAACATAATAGAACATTGAACCCTGATCATGGCAAGACTATCACAAATCGGAGGATGACGGTATAATATGATCTCAATGGCAAACACAATAATCGGAACGAGAATGAACACATAAGGCATGCCAAATGATAAAAAACAGTTCATGGTCAAACCGACATTTCTCAAAAGTCAACATCACAAAGAATAGGACTTAGGCATAGCAACACATGATCAACCGATATGAAAATTAAGCACAACACTCCCTAAGCATGCTAGAATAGTTCAACAAGTTCAGCTAACCTAGTTCACACGAAATCAGTCGGCACGCAAATCGAGGCAAACTGAAAAGTCAACTGAAAGTCAACCCCGACGAAATTCAGCAATCAACATGTCAAAAGATTCGCAATGAAAATTTCTACAACTTACCTTGAAGCCATGGATGCTAAAAATGAACGGATTGGGAGAAATCAGTGAAAAATCGAAAGTTTTAGGGTTTTGGGAGAACTAGAGCTGTAGAGCTCCGACTCAGCTGTTCTAGGGCTTGGATTGATCGGAAATGGGAGGGGATGGGAGCGGCGGCGGCGATGATGGCGGCGGTGGTCGGCAACGGTCGGCGGCGGCGATGGAAGGTGGCGGTCGGCGGGTTTCGGGAACAGGGGGAGTTTTGGGAATTTTTTTCGAAAATAGAAAGTGAGAGAGAGAGGGTGAAAATCCGGATTTTAAAATGAAAAAGTTGGCGATTTTCAAAGGAATTTTGGCGAAAATAAGTGCAAGTTTTCGACGAAAATGTTAGTTAAAAACGTACTGCCGGTTTTCAAAAGAATTTTCGCCGAAAAATTTTGAATAGTTTTCGCCGAAAATGTTAGTTAAAAACGTCTGGAAAACTCAGTGGGATTTCAAAGAGAATTTTCGCCGAAAACATGGATTATTTTCGCCGAAAATATTGAACTCTACGATTGAAAATATTTTCGCAATCCCGCAAACTTCAGAAAATCACAGTTAAATCCACAAAAATCGAAAAGTCCTCAAACAACTTGCAACTGACACTATGACATACAGACTACACACGAAAAATAAGAAAACATGCAAACTGACACTTTTGGCTCCCCCGAACCGACTCTAAAACACTAAGGTTGACACAAATGAAAAACGGACTCCAGCCGTGGGTTGCCTCCCACGAAGCGCTCTTTTATTAACGTCCTTGAGCTGGACGATACCTGGACGGTATTAGGAGACATCCCAACTCAGATTCTCCTTAATGCTAGCATCGAAGTTCATAAAGTAGAGCTTCGGGGCTTCTCCGGTGAGCATGAATTTCTTCCCGTTCGCGTGTAAGAGTTTGGTACGTCCGTCGGGAAGGTGGTCAGTGACTGTGAAGGGTCCGAACAGTTCTGTCAAGGGATCATCTTCCACAAGGAAGACAGTGGACGGAATGAGAACGATCGACTCCTTCTTTTCTTTAACCTCCGGCTTGATATCACCAGGATCGGTGATCGTAGGTATTTCCTTAGGAGATGCTTTTGGCTTCTCCTTCCATACTTGTTCCGGCGCCGGTAGCTTGGAACGAATTGGTGGTGCAGCTGGCTCGGTGGAAAGTGGCGGCACAACTGGTCTCCAGACCATGTGAGTCTTCGTCTTCTTGTTCTTTCCCCGAGGTCTGCTAGGTTTTGTGCTCGGTGGCTTAGAAGAGGCTTTCAGTTCCTTCTTCTTTGATGGCTTTTGAGGAGTGGATTTCGGTTCCTGCTTGGTAATCTGTCCAGCACCTGCAACAGCAATTGATCTAGGCACACTAGAAGAGATATCAGTCACGAAGTTGACCGGAGTCAACTCCACAGTTTCAACAGCTAAACAATGAAATTCTTCATTCTTAGGATTATATTTCATTCCGTCTTTAAGGCGGAACGTGACCGTTTCTTTACCAACTCTCAAAGTTAAAGAACCATTTGGAACATTAATTTGCATTCTAGTAGTAGCCATGAAAGGTCGTCCTATGAGAATGGTAGAATCATCCTTACTAGTATCAATGATAACAAAGTCAGCTAAGAACGTGAAAGGACCACATTTAGTAACAACGTCTTTGATTTCTCCCCTAGGAGTTTTAAGTGATCTATCAGCAAAGATAAGTTGCATACTAGGCGGTTCAAGTTCTCCTAGGTTCAATTTTTCATAAAGACTCATAGGCATAACATTAACAGACGCGCCAAGATCAACCAAACAACGTTCTATCTCAACATCATTAATAACAAGAGGTAGAGTGAAAGAACCAGGATCAGAGCACTTAGCTGGATATGGAGAGAACAGTTTCTTGATACGAGCATCAGGATATCCTTCTTTATTCCCCTTCATGCCAGTCTCGATCCTTGCATTCGACAGCAATGCTCTTGGAAAAGGAGGCTTCACGACGTACGGTGCAAGAGGAGGATCTTCCTCCTTAGGCGCCACTTGTAGTGCTTCCTTCTTCTCTTGAGATTTAGCGATCCTGCGTAAAACAGAACAAACATCAGCAGATAAGCTTGTAATTTTTTTAACAGATACCATCTTAGCTTGTTCCTTTCTCGGATTCGGCTCTGTCTGGCTCGGAAGTTGGCCAAATGGTCGACCAGATGCTAGCATGCTCGAGATGTTGTTCACAGCTTGCTCAATTCTTTGACCGGCTGCTATCTGTTCTTGATTGAGAAGAGCTTGAGCTTTAAACTGACTGTCATGATCGTAGAGTCTGGTGATGATCTGACTAAGCTTCTTGTCCAGGTCACTGACATTGTTTTCCTTCTGGTACTGCTGCCATGGATAGGTGTTATTCAAATATTGATTCTGGCGATTGCTAGGAGCAGTTCCATAGTTACCCGGATTACGGTGCGGCGGCTGGTAGACACCTGCCGGCGGATGGTTAGGCTTCTGATCCTGAGCTGGACCAGCTGGGCGGTTATTCTGGTTATGGTTGGCGCCAGCATTGTAGGGAGGTCTGTCTTGATAGTTCCCTTGCTGCCTGAAGTTGCGGTAGCCAGCATAACCATTCTGATTATTAACGAATCCTTGTTGAATGAAATTTACCTCTTCGGCGGACCAGACTTCTGTCTTACCAAAATTCTGGCAACGACCTCCGTTATGTGCGCAAGCTCCACACCATTCGCAATTGGCAACATAGACAGAAGCTGCCGTCGGTTTGACTGGTGTGGTAGACTTCTTCAGATGCTTCTCTACTTCTGCCTTGATAGCTGCTTCGAGATCGAGGTTGCTCCTTGATCCTTCAGATTGTCGTTCCCAGTTCCTTGACTTGGAAGCACAATTTGCGAAGTGAAGAAGAGCAGCTTCGGGTGTGAGTGTAGTGCAATCCCCTTCAGCTAGGGAATTGACCCACTTGGCAGATTCTTCTCGAAGACCTCGAGCAAAGATTTCAGCTAACTGCCTCTACTTGAATCCAGATGAGGGCCGTTGTAGAGAAGTTCTTGGAATCGATTCCAAGTATCGTATAAGCTTTCTCCTTCTTTCTGGGAGAATCTGGCAATGCTGTCCTTGATGGCTGTTGTTCTAGCCGGAGGAAAGTATTCTTCAACGAAGTTCTGAGCCAGAGTATCCCAATTAGTGTAATATCCAGGTGGTTTGCTAGTAAGCCACCTCTTAGCAGCGCCTTTCAGAGAGAATAGGAAAGCTCTCAAACAAAGAGTATTCTTGTCGAGGTTTTCGTTCTTAAAAGTGCTGCAGAGATCAAGGAAATCCGCAAGATGAGTGCACGGATTATCTAGGGGCCTGCCTTCGAACTGTAGATCCCTAGAGATCATAGTCAAGAATGGAATCTTGATCTCATAGTCAGGATCTCCTTCAATGCGCGGTACGGCAATGGCAGATTAAACGCTAGTCGCGCTTGGCTTGTTGTAATCAGCTAGACTTTTCTGTGCAGGCGGGCGGTGGTGGTGGTGGTAATTGATCAGTCATGGTAGGAGATGGAGGAGGTGAAAGTGACTCGGTGTATGAAACGGATGTAGGTGACGGTAACGGTGAAGATGAGGGACTCTCCTTCAGTTCCTCAATCTTAATCGGAGTGACGGGTGGAGGTGGATTGGTTCTGCCTCTCCTTGGAATATGTGATTGTCGAGGTGGAGCAGAACTGCTTGGTCTCTCTATACTCTTAGCCTTGTCGGTTTGAGAGCGAGTCCAAGGGCGGCGATGCATACACCTGTGACAAACCTACAAATAACAAAAACAAACAAAAACCAGTGTAAAATCAAAGTGGGTGGAAAATGAAAGATGGAAAGTAGAAGAATAAATTGCCAGTTCTTCTTTCAAATAATCAAAAGAAGTCCCCGGCAACGGCGCCAATTTGGTGATGTCGCAATCGTTGTGCGTGCGTTCAAACAAATAACTAACAAAGCTAACAAGCTAGGGTAGATCGTATTCCACGGGTCTTCTATGATCGACTACTCAAATAAGCTGGCAAATTACTCGGATTTAAACACTTCGTGCGTGGTGTGAGTTCCACGACTTCTAATTCTAAGAAATGCAGAGAAATTAAAAATTGAAACTAAGAACGGAATGGAAATTGGTTGGTTAAAATAGAGATGACAGACGAACTTAGACTTTGAATCCCCCTTCGTTCCCCAGAGCATTGGTAATCAACAGATCAGCGGATTTCGATTCTCATTCAATCAATTCTAAGACACCATCATAACTCCTTACCCTTAGGTTTAAGACCGGCGAACGTTCGCTCTATCCGTTCTAGCTACCAAGATTAATTAGTCGCCCGGGTACGGTCGCCTCTCGCAACGACTTAACTTAACTGGTGGAATTACTAACGATTTATGAGTTACTCTTGTAGTGGATTAACCCTAACCGGTTCCTACGATAGGCTCGCTCCAATTATAAGGTTAATTGTTCAATTTGATGTTTTAAAGTAAGGCGAGCGTTCGCTTCTATCCTTAGCTTAACAAGAACCTAATCTAGGTGATCAATCCAGACAAGAAACATGAACAATGAAGAACAAACCAAACATGAAAGAGAAACTGATTAAACTTCGAATCTAATCACCGCCGATCCGTGACCGCTTTAAAGTCCTGGGTCACTTAGGGTTCATCTAGTCTAAGCTCTAAGAGTTTAGCTACTCATGTTTATCACAAAAGAATCAAAGACAAAGGAAGAGTTCATCATACAAAGGAAGAACAGAAAAGAATCTTAAAAACCTAATTCGGACTACTCTGGCAGACTTCGATCTTCGGTAAACTGCAATCCTAGCTCCGAGTCCTCGAGATGGAAGGGATGGCGTCACGATCTCTTTCCGGCTCTTCGAACTCTAAACTCTCTGCTTCAGCACTTGAGAGAATTCTGAAGTTCGGTAATTATGATGTATTATCAGGTCTCTCCCTATTTTGGGCCGCCGGTTAAATATTTATACTTAACCCTAATTCAGCCGGATTTTACCTGATATTTTCGCCGAAAATACTAGGGTATTTTCGCCAAAAATCTTGGTGTAAATGGGGAGCCCGCCAGTTGATTTCTTCTGTAATTTTCGGTCCAATAGTTTTCGGCGAAAACTTAGGGTTTTCGCCGAAAACTTCCTTCAGTTGACATCAGTGATTTTGTGCATGTATTTTCGCCGAAAATGCTAGGGTATTTTCGGCGAAAACTCCTTTGTAAACCGGGACAGACTTTGGTTTGACTCGATTGACTCCTCGGATCGATTCCGGTGCGATTCCTCGAGGTTCCAATGCCTTAGACACGTCCTTGCCTACTTTATTTGACGGCAAAAACCTGTGCTAACATAAAAACACTAGAAAACCATCAAATAGACCCGAAACGGGCCAAGGTAACACAAATGGCACGAGATAGGGCAATTGATTGAATATTCGTTATTTTACCCTAAAAACCATGTCTTAAGCAAGGAAATGTCGCTTAAATGAGGCTGATAATCACGTCAAATCGAGTGTCATCAGTGCTGCTTGCTGAGTTGCTGGAGTTGATCGGTGGAAATGGTGGAGGTGGAAGAAATAAGGAGGTGGTGATAGAGAGGAGGTTGGATTAGGGATTGAGGAATACATTCCTAGCGGGAAGGTGAACAAGCTGTTATGGGCGCGTGGAAAGGACATGTTGGATTGGATACTCGCTGAATGCGTTGAGGACGTATGTCGAATGTGGAGATCGTCGCCGCCGTCGGATCCCCTCACTACTCGCGGATGGTCCAGATGCTATCGAGCTCCGACGACTTGATTGATTGGTTAAGGCTAGGAGATAATTGAAACTCGCCTTCCAATTGATCTCGTAATTATAGATTTGGTGGGCAATAAATACAGTAGTCCAAAAGGAGAATCTATGAACTTAGGGGTAGTTTTCCGGGCGGAAATGAATTGCAGTGGAATTAAAATCATGAAGGGATTTGATTGATGGGGAAGACCCCAGATTTTAATTCCTTGTTTTCCACTGTACCAATACTATATGGATTTAAAACAAAGGACCTCCTAACATGACTGAACTACCTTTCCTATCAATCCGAACAACCCCTACTTTCTTTCTGCATCTCATTTATGATTTTTTTTACACAAAATACTCATAAAATTTGAGCTCACCATTATTATAAAAAATTATATCGACCAAACATGAATATTCAAATAATCAAAATTATTCAAACATTCGAAGAAAGTGGAATAGTATGGCGCATTAGCTTCACAAAAAATCCTATGAGCTGCATCTCATGACCAATGGTGGCTCATTGTTAATCCATCTCGGCTATTAAAATATTATAGAAGTTTTTTCTTGAAAAATGACGAACCAAAAAGTTGTTCTCTCACGTTAGAAAATAGAACATAAGGGGTACTGTTGAAAAAATCAAGGGAAAAAATAGAAAACCTGTCATTTCCTTCCCTTTTCAATGGATTTTGAAAACCCAGTCGGAGCTCATTTGAAATCCGCCAATTTTGTGTACCCTGTTTTGCTCGGAAAACAAAGGAATTGGGCCAAGCAGGAATTCAGCAGAATTCCTGGCCCAATTACTGCGCGGAAAACGACCCCTTAGTAATAAGAGAGACTTACTTTCCCGGTTGGTTCTTTGTCTAAATTCAGTTCCCTTCCCCCCTGACGTAATTTTGCAAGGCACTCCTCAACAAAAAGAGAAGAGGGACGAGGTGTCCCTTTTGGATGGTTTTGATAAGGAAATTTGTGAAATAACCTTTGAGCAGTCGAGGATTCAAACCCGGTCTACGTGTGGAAACACTTTTGTTCTGCTTAGAGAGGTGTTCCGAAGAGGATATCAGTGGAAACGACAGAAGCTTCGAATGATCCATGTCTTTGGGACAAAACCAACTGTTGGCTACAGTCTGAACCGAGCCTCTAGAGTGGATGGTGTCTAAGTGAGGGAATGGTTTTTCGAGCTCATCGAGAAAACAAACAGAGAGCAGATCCAACTCATTGTAGGTACCGTGTGGAGCATATGGGGAGAGAAAGAAATGACAGTGTGGAACCAAGGATTGAAGTCCGAGAATATTATTGTGAAGTTGGGTCGGGACCATATCTAGGAGTGGTGGGCACTAAAACAACGTCCAAGCCCAGAAAAGGAGTAAGCGTGGTAAACAAGAGTAAAAGCGGCAGCATAGACATGTAGTGGGAGTTATTAAAGTGAACATGGACACAAATTCTTCCACTATCGAGGGTGTTTTCATATCGGGATGGTAGTGCGAGGGATTGTTGATTGGTTATAAGAAAATGGTGCATAGGGGGCTGCCACCATTTAAGGAAGCTAAAGCATGAGGGTTGCTTGAAGCGATAAAGTGGATGGGGGATATGGCTTGGACTCAGGTTTCTTTTGAGTCTGATAGCCAGTTTGTTGTTCAGGAAGTTCGGATGGAAGCTATTAACACCACGGAATTCTGGTAGATGATCGAGGCGCGTAGAGGGTTACTTCGTTTTCAACTACAAGCTAAGGTGGTTCTTGTCAGGATAGAAGGAAATAGAGTGGCTCACATGGTTGCGATGCAGTTAATTAACATGACACATTCTGTTCTCGGAGGTGCCCATCCAATTTGGCTGAGGGATATGTAGTAAGTGCGATATAAAAGTTTGATTGCTGCTTCAACAAAAAAAAACATTCAGCCTTAAAGGATTTGAAATTTTTTAAATGAAATCCGCAAGTTTTTATTTCTTTGATTCACATCCCAACTTCTGATTCTTACACAAAACTGCTTAATTCACATGACATCTTTTATTTCCTAGTAGAAAAACTACACGTGGAGAACACAAAATAAAACTAAACGGTGTTAATCATAACTAAGCCCAACAACTAATGTTTCATCTGTCACCATTACGATCATGTAAACTCCCTCAGTGGAGAAAGGTACCACGACAAATAACCTGCCATAGAGTTGTCGAGTGACGTGGCCAAGCTTCGTAAGGCAATAATAATATGAGCTTTCATGTATCTCCACTATTTCCGGTTCTACTTGGAAAATGGGTACAGTTAAATTTGGTTAAACCATAACTGAAAACGGGTAGTTAAAAAACTAATCCAAGCTAAAATATATAGATTCGTAGAATACTAACATATCATCACTTTTAGGGTTATTAAACATATACACCACCAAATGTCTACATTTTTTTTTTAATTTAATTTATTGAATAAGTATCCATAGTGATATCTACCATATATATAATAAGAGTTCAACTTTTGTGTATTGCCACCCAAGCCTATGGATGGTTCTCCTTAAAATATAGGATATCAACCATTCAAAAAATTACTTTTCTTTTTATATTTTCTCTCATTTATATATTTTCTTTCCTTTTAATTAGTTTCCACTCCATAACATTTTATATGCTACTCAAAATTTACTTTTTTCATTCACAGATATTTTTATTATAATATTTTTAGCATAATGATATAAATTTTAATATATTTTATTTAAATTTTGAATAAAACTATTCAAGGTCATCATGAAATATTCAAACCAATAAGCATTATTAGTAAATTTTATATGTTATATATAATAATTTATATGTTATATATAACATTTTATATATGTTATACATAACAGTAAACTTATATATGTTATTATAAAGGGTCAATACACCTTTTTGCCCTCCTACTATACGAAGTTAACAAACATACCCCTCTACTAATTTTCAAACAAATTAAATCCCTCTACTTTAACACTTTTAACAAATGTACCATTCCATTAACTTTCTCGTCCATTTACGCCAAAAATTTGCAATGAACATAGAGAGAAATTATAGGAATACTTTGTTTTTTACTTAGTGATCAAGAAGGGATCCATTAGTTTAGCAGAAACATATCAAATTAAGGAATATTCATGAACCCACTACAGAGTAGTGAAACCCCAACAAGAAGAAAGAGGAGACGATCAAACACATGAAATCTCGTGAAAATAAACTCAAATCAGATCACTGGAAACCAAACAAGAAGAATCAGTGACAAATTCAAGGAAGAATTGACGAAAATGGATGAACAAGTTAACAGAAGGGTACATTTGTTAGAAGTGTTAAAGTAAAGGGTCTTAATTTGGTTGAAAATTAGTATAGGGGTATGTTTGTTAACTTTACATAGTAGGAGGGCAAAACTGTGTATTAACCCTATTATAAATTTGTTATAGCATACAATATTTAGTCGATAATAGTAGATAATATATGTTATAGATAGCTTCCAACAAGCCAATTTTACAATGTTTTGTCTTCTTTTCATTTATTACTCATTTATTCATTAGTTTATTTGTTATTTCAATATATTCTAACAACCTTATGAAATTTATAGATTCATACATAAAACATTCCTAATTAATAAAATAAAAGACACAAGATTTACATGTATATATATTTATAATAGAATGGATAGACGCTCACCAACAGGAGAGCAAACTAGCTAGTAATTTATTATACACACTTTCGTTTACTAGTATAAAATATGTGGAAACTAACTAAATAAATCTCGTAATGTCCACCATTTGTATGAACTGCTTCTTTAAATAGCTAATGTGATTAATAATTACGTTTAGTTTTTCACTGTCATGAAAAAATAATAATGAGACATTAATTTTTTTGTCGTCCCATATGATCCTCATGTTATAATCATAATTCAATCACCATATGTTTCTTATTCCTTAGCATCTTACATGAAACTCCTTAATTCATATGACATCTTTTTTTTACTCATGCAAAACCTACATGTGGATAAAACAAAACATGTGGTAATAATAACTAAGCCTAACTTTTGATTCTTACACAAAACTACTTAATTCACATGGCATCTTTTATTTCCTCGTAGCAAAACTACACATGGAGAACACCAGGGACGGAACTGAGGGGAGCCGGGCCGAGCCCCGGCTCACCCCATTTTCGGTCCCGAGCGTTAAATTCGAGTATAAATTTGTGCTTTTTTCGAATCCGGCTCAGTGCAAAATTTAATTCCGGCTCAGTGTTATTTTAGTTTGGCTCAGTTCATTGTTATAATTTCAAAATTAACAACTAAATATATTCTAATACCTTTGTCTTTAGAAACAAAACCTAATATAGTTAATATACTCAATCATATTAACCATGCGCTTCCCTAATGCTAATGTTTCGTCAACATGTGTAGAGGGTTGAGTAAACCTAATACCATTTTTTCTCGACTTATGAATGAGTAAAAATACAATATTTAATAATAAATCGTTCAAATATTAAAAAATCGCCTGTGGCACATTCTAATTTCAAATTTTCAAGAGTAATACTAATAATCTTAAGAACAAACATATCGGGCACAATGATCTAATGACAAATATCATTATATATTGAAAGTAAAATAATATACGTAATGTAATATATATTCTAGTAATAAATTTCGGCTCAGGGCATTTTCTAATCCTGGTTCCGCCCCTGGAGAACACAAAACAAAACAAAACCGTGCTAATCATAACTAAGCCCAACATCTAATATTTCATCTGTCACCATAACGATCGTATAAACTCCCTCAGTGGAGAAAGGTACCACAACAATTAACTTGCCATACAGTTGTCGAGTGACGTGGCCAGGCCAAGCTTCGTAAGGCAATAATAATATGAGATTTCATGTATTTCCACTATTTCCGGGTTCTACTTGGAAAATGGGTACAGTTAAATTTGGTTAAACCATAACTGAAAACAGGTAGTTGAAAAACTAATCCAAGCTAAAATATATAGATTCGTAGAATACTAACATATTATCACTTTTAGGGTTATTAAACGTATACACCACTACATGTCAACATTTATTTTACATTTAATTTATCGAATAAGTGTCCATAGTGATATGTACTATATATATAATAAGAGTTCAAATTTTGTGTATTGTCACCCAAGCCTATGGATGGTTCTCCTCAAATGCAGGCTATCAACCATTCAAAAAATTACATTTCTTTTTATATTTTCTCTCATATATATCTTTTCTTTCCTTTTAATTAGTTTCCACTCCATAAGATTTTATATGTTAATCAAAATTTATGTTTTTCATTCACAAATAGTTTTATTATAATAATTTTAGCATAATGATATAATTTGAATATATTTTATTTAAAATTTGAATAAAAAATATTCAGGTCATCATAAGATATTGAAACCAATAAGCATTATTAGTACATTTTGTATGTTATATATAATAATTTATATGTTAAATATAACATTTTGTATGTTATACAAAACATTTAACTTATATAAGTTATATGTTATCATAAATTTGTTATAGCATACAATATTTAGTTGATAATAGTAGATAATATATGTTATAGATAGCCTCCAACAAGTTAATTTTACAATGTTTTATCTTCTTTTCAGTTATTACTCATTTATTCATTAGTTTATTTATTATTTCAATATATTCTAACAACCTTATGAAATTTATAGATTCATACATACAACATTCCTAATTAATAAAGTAAAATACACAAGATTTACATGTATATATATTTATAATAGAATGGATAGGCGCTCGCCAACAGGAGAGCAAAATAGCTTAATTTTATACACACTTTCGTTTACTAGTATAAAATTGTGAAAACTAACTAAATAAATCTCGTAATGTCCACCATTGTATGAACTACTTGTTTAAACAACTAATGTGATTAATAATTTGGTTTAGTTTTTCACTGTCATGAAAAAATAATAATGAGACATTAATTTTTTGCCGTCCCATATGATCCTCGTGTTATAATCGTAATTCAATCACCATATGTTTCCTATTCCTTAGCATCTTAACGAAACTCCTTAATTCATATGACATCTTTTTTTTACTCATGCAAAAACTACATGTGGATAAAACAAAATGATGTGCTAATAATAACTAAGCCAACTTTTGATTCTTACACAAACACTTAATTCACATGCATCTTTTATTTCCTCGTAGCAAAACTACACGTGGAGAACACAAAACAAAATAAAACCGTGCTAATCATAACTAAGCCCAACATCTAATATTTCATCTTCACCATAACAATCATATAACTTCCTCAGTGGAGAAAGGTACCACACAATTAACTTGCCATACAGTTGTCGAGTGACGTGGCCAGGCCAAGCTTGGTAAGGCAATAATAATATGAGCTTTCATATATCTCCACTATTTCCGGGTTCTACTTGGAAAATGGTACAATTAAATTTGGTTAAACCATAACTGAAAACGGGTATGAAAAACTAATCCAAGCTAAATATATAGATTCGTAGAATACTAACATATCATCACTTTTAGGGTTATTAAACGTATACACCACTACATGTCTACATTTATTTTAATTTAATTTTTTGAATAAGTATCCATAGTGAATATTACTATATATATAATAAGAGTTCAACTTTTGTGTATTGTCCACCCAAGCCTATGGATGGTTCTCCTAAAATATAGGATATCAACCATTCAAAAAATTATTTTCATTTTATATTTTCTCTCATTTATATCTTTTCTTTCCTTTTAATTAGTTTCCACTCCATAACATTTTATATGCTACTCAAAATTTATTTTTTCATTCACAATATTTTTATTATAATATTTTTAGCATAATGATATAAGTTTGAATATATTTTATTTAAATTTTGAATAAAAATATTCAAGGTCATCATGAAATATTCAAACCAATAAGCATTATTAGTACATTTTATATGTTATAAAATAATAATTTATATAAAATTATATATTAAATTTTGTTATGTTATACAAAACATTTAACTTATATATGCTATTGTTATCAAAAATTTGTTATAGTATACATATTTAGTCGATAATATAGATAATATATGTTATAGATAGCCTCCAACAATTCAATTTTACAATGTTTTATCTTTTTTCCCATTATTACTCATTTATTCATTAGTTTATTTTTTTATTTCAATATATTATAACAACCTTATGAAATTTATAGATTCATACATACAACATTCCTAATTAATAAAGTAAAATACACAAGATTTACATCTATATATATTTATAATAGAATGGATAGGCGCTCGCCAACAGGAGAGCAAAATAGCTAGTAATTATTATACACACTTTCGTTTACTAGTATAGAAAATGTGAAACTAACTAAATAAATCTCGTAATGTCCACCATTTGTATCGAACTACTTGTTTAAACAGCTAATGTGATTATTAATTAGGTTTAGTTTTTCACTATCATGAAAAAATAATAATGAGGCATTAATTTTTTTGCCGTCCCATATGATCCTCGTGTTATAATCGTATTCAATCACCATATGTTTTCCTATTCCTTAGCATCTTAACGAAACTCCTTAATTCATATGACATTTTTTTTTACTCATGCAAAAACTACATGTGGATAAAACAAAAATGTGCTAATAATAACTAAGCCCAACTTTTATTCTTACACAAAACATACTTAATTCACATGCATCTTTTATTTCCCGTAGCAAAACTACACGTGGAAACACAAAACAAAAAAAACCGTGCTAATCATAACTAAGCCCAACATCTAATATTTCATCTGTACACCATAACGATCATATAACTTCTAGTGGAGAAAGGTACCACACAATTAACTGCCATACAGTTGTCGAGGACGTGGCCAGGCCAAGCTTGTAAGGCAATAATAATATGAGCTTTCATATATCTCCACTATTTCCGGGTCCTACTTGGAAACAGGTACAATTAAATTTGGTTAAACCGTAACTGAAAACGGGTAGTTGAAAAATAATCCAAGCTAAATATATAGATTCGTAGAATACTAACATATCATCACTTTTAGGGTTATTAAACGTATACACCACTACATGTCTACATTTATTTTAATTTAATTTATCGAATAAGTATCCATAGTATATCTACTATATATATAATAAGAGTTCAACTTTTGTGTATTGCCACCCAAGCCTATGGATGGTTCTCCTAAATATAGGATATCAACCATTCAAAAAATTATTTTCTTTTATATTTTCTCTCATTTATATTTTTTTTTCCTTTTAATTAGTTTCCATCTCATAACATTTTATATGCTACTCAAAATTTATTTTTTCATTCACAAGATATTTTTATTATAATATTTTTAGCATAATGATATAAGTTTTAATATATTTTATTTAAATTTTGAATAAAGAATATTCAAGGTCATCATGAATATTCAAACCAATAAGCATTATTAGTAACATTTTATATTTATATACAATAATTTATATGTTATATATAACATATTTATAACTGTATATCTTGTTATAAAACATTAACTTAACTTATATATGTTATCAAAAAATTTGTTATAGCAAACAATATTGTAGTCGATAATATTAGGATAATAAATGTTATAGATAGCCTCCAACAATTAATTTTACAATGTTTTATCTTCTTTTCCATTATTACTCATTTATTCATTAGTTTATTTGTTATTTCAATATATTTAACAACCTTGTAAATTTATAGATTCATACATACAACATTTCCTAATTAATAAATTAAAATACACAAGATTCACATTATATATATTTATAATAGAATGGATAGGCGCTCGCCAACAGGAGAGCAAAATAGCTAGTAATTTATTATACACACTTTCGTTATTATAGATGTGAAAATAACTAAATAAATCTCGTAATGCCACCATTTGTATCAACTCTTGTTTAACAGCTAATGTGATTATTAATTAGGTTTAGTTTTTCACTATCATGAAAAAATAATAATGAGGCATTAATTTTTTTTGCCGTCCCATATGATCCTCGTGTTATAATCGTATTCAATCACCGTATGTTTCCTATTCCTTAGCATCTGAACGAAACTCCTTAATTCATATGACATATTTTTTTTACTCATGCAAAAACTACATGTGGATAAAACAAAAATGTGCTAATAATAACTAAGCCCAACTTCTTATTCTTACACAAGACTACTTAATTCACATGCATCTTTTATTTCCCCGTAGCAAAACTACACGTGGAGAACACAAAACAAAACAAACCAAACCGTGCTAATCATAACTAAGCCCAACATCTAATATTTCATCTGTCACCATAACGATCATATAAGCTCTCTTAGTGGAGAAAGGTACCACAACAATTAACTGTCATACAGTTGTCGAGGTACGTGGCCAGGCCAAGCTTGTAAGGCAATAATAATATGAGCTTTCATATATCTCCACTATTTCCGGGTCCTACTTGGAAAACAGGTACAATTAAATTTGGTTAAACCGTAACTGAAAACGGTATCTCGAAAAACTAATCCAAGCTAAAATATATAGATTCGTAGAATACTAACATATCATCACTTTTAGGGTTATTAAACGTATACACCACTACATATCTACATTTATTTTACATTTAATTTATCGAATAAGTATCCATAGTGATATGTACTATATATATAATAAGAGTTCAACTTTTGTGTATTGTCACCCAAGCCTATGATGGTTCTCCGTAAATATAGGATATCAACCATTCAAAAAATTAATTTTCTTTTATATTTTCTCTCATTTATATCTTTTTTTCCTTTTAATTAGTTTCCATTCCATAACATTTTATATGCTACTCAAAATTTATTTTTTCATTCACAATATTTTTATTATAATATTTTTAGCATAATGATATAAGTTTGAATATATTTTATTTAAATTTTGAATAAAAATATTCAAGGTCATCATGAAATATTCAAACCAATAAGCATTATTAGAAATTTTATATGTTATATAATAATAATATTATATATAAGTATATATATAACATTTTGTATATTATACAAAACATTTAACTTATATATGCTATATGTTATCAAAAATTGTTATAGAAATAAAATTTATTTAGTCGATAAAAAGTGATAATAAATGTTATAGATAGCCTCCAACAATTTAATTTTACAATGTTTTATCTTCTTTTCCAGTTATTACCACATTATTCATTAGTTTATTTGTTATTTCAATATATTATAACAACCTTATGAAATTTATAGATTCATACATACACATTTCTAATTAATAAAGTAAAATACACAAGATTTACATCTATATAGTTTATAATAGAATGGATAGGCGCTCGCCAACAGGAGAGCAAAATAGCTAGTAATTTTTATACACACTTTCGTTAGTATATAGAAAATGTGAAAAGTAACTAAATAAATCTCTAATGCGACCATTTGTATCGACTACTTGTTTGAACAGCTAATGTGATTATTAATTAGGTTTAGTTTTTCACTATCATGAAAAAATAATAATGAGGCATTAATTTTTTTGCCGTCCCATATGATCCTCGTGTTATAATCGTCATTCAATCACCGTATGTTTCCTATTCCTTAGCATCCTGAACGAAACTCCTTAATTCATATGACATATTTTTTTTACTCATGCAAAAACTACATGTGGATAAAACAAATATGTGCTAATAATAACTAAGCCCAACTTCTTATTCTTACACAAGACTACTTAATTCACATGCATCTTTTATTTCCCCGTAGCAAAACTACACGTGGAGAACTCAAAACAAAACAAAACCAAACCGTGCTAATCATAACTAAGCCCAACATCTAATATTTCATCTGTCACCATAACGATCATATAAGCTCTCTTAGTTGAGAAAGGTACCACAACAATTAACATGTCATACAGTTGTCGAGGTACGTGGCCAGGCCAAGCTTTGTAAGGCAATAATAATATGAGCTTTCATATATCTCCACTATTTCCGGTCCTACTTGGAAAACAGGTACAATTAAATTTGGTTAAACCGTAACTGAAAACGGGTACTCGAAAAACTAATCCAAGCTAAAATATATAGATTCGTAGAATACTAACATATCATCACTTTTAGGCTTATTAAACGTATACACCACTACATATCTACATTTATTTTACATTTAATTTATCGAATAAGTATCCATAGTGATATGTACTATATATATAATAAGAGTTCAACTTTTGTGTATTGTCACCCTATGATGGTTCTCCGTAAATATAGGATATCAACCATTCAAAAAATTAATTTTCGTTTTATATTTTCTCTCATTTATATCTTTTTTTCCTTTTAATTAGTTTCCACTCCATAACATTTTATATGCTACTCAAAATTTATTTTTTTCATTCACAAATATTTTTATTATAATATTTTTAGCACAATGATATAAGTTTTAATATATTTTATTTAAATTTTGAATAAAGAATATTCAAGGTCATCATGAGATATTCAAACCAATAAGCATTATTAGTACATTTATATATTATATACAATAATATATATGTTATATATAACATATTATATAACTGTAATTCCTTTGTTATTATACATAACATTTAACTTATATATGTTATCATAAATTTGTTATAGCAAACATTATTTGGTCGATAATATTAGGTAATAAATGTTATAGATAGCCTCCAACAAGCCAATTTTACAATGTTTTATCTTATTTTCAGTTATTACACACTTATTCATTAGTTTATTTGTTATTTCAATATATTTTAACAACCTTGTTAAATTTATAGATTTATACATACAACATTCCTAATTAATAAATTAAAATACACAAGATTCACATGTATATATGTTTATAATAGAATGGATAGGCGCTCGCCAACAGGAGAGCAAAATAGCTAGTAATATATTATACACACTTTCGTATACTGTGTGAAAAACTAACTAAATAAATCTCCTAATGTCAACCATTTGTATCAACTGCTTGTTTAAACAGCTAATGTGATTATTAATTAGGTTTAGTTTTTCACTATCATGAAAAAATAATAATGAGGCATTAATTTTTTTTGCCGTCCCATATGATCCTCGTGTTATAATCGTCATTCAATCACCGTATGTTTCCTATTCCTTAGCATCCTGAACGAAACTCCTTAATTCATATGACATATTTTTTTTACTCATGCAAAAACTACATGTGGATAAAACAAAATATGTGCTAATAATAACTAAGCCCAACTTCTTATTCTTACACAAGACTACTTAATTCACATGCATCTTTTATTTCCCCGTAGCAAAACTACACGTGGAGAACTCAAAACAAAACAAAACCAAACCGTGCTAATCATAACTAAGCCCAACATCTAATATTTCATCTGTCACCATAACGATCATATAAGCTCTCTTAGTTGAGAAAGGTACCACAACAATTAACATGTCATACAGTTGTCGAGGTACGTGGCCAGGCCAAGCTTTGTAAGGCAATAATAATATGAGCTTTCATATATCTCCACTATTTCCGGGTCCTACTTGGAAAACAGGTACAATTAAATTTGGTTAAACCGTAACTGAAAACGGGTACTCGAAAAACTAATCCAAGCTAAAATATATAGATTCGTAGAATACTAACATATCATCACTTTTAGGCTTATTAAACGTATACACCACTACATATCTACATTTATTTTACATTTAATTTATCGAATAAGTATCCATAGTGATATGTACTATATATATAATAAGAGTTCAACTTTTGTGTATTGTCACCCAAGCCTATGATGGTTCTCCGTAAATATAGGATATCAACCATTCAAAAAATTAATTTTCGTTTTATATTTTCTCTCATTTATATCTTTTTTTCCTTTTAATTAGTTTCCACTCCATAACATTTTATATGCTACTTAAAATTTATTTTTTTCATTCACAAATATTTTTATTATAATATTTTTAGCACAATGATATAAGTTTTAATATATTTTATTTAAATTTTGAATAAAGAATATTCAAGGTCATCATGAGATATTCAAACCAATAAGCATTATTAGTACATTTTATATATTATATACAATAATATATATGTTATATATAACATATTATATAACTGTAATTCCTTTGTTATTATACATAACATTTAACTTATATATGTTATCATAAATTTGTTATAGCAAACATTATTTGGTCGATAATATTAGGTAATAAATGTTATAGATAGCCTCCAACAAGCCAATTTTACAATGTTTTATCTTATTTTCAGTTATTACACACTTATTCATTAGTTTATTTGTTATTTCAATATATTTTAACAACCTTGTTAAATTTATAGATTTATACATACAACATTCCTAATTAATAAATTAAAATACACAAGATTCACATGTATATATGTTTATAATAGAATGGATAGGCGCTCGCCAACAGGAGAGCAAAATAGCTAGTAATATATTATAACACACTTTCGTATACTGTGTGAAAAACTAACTAAATAAATCTCCTAATGTCAACCATTTGTATCAACTGCTTGTTTAAACAGCTAATGTGATTATTAATTAGGTTTAGTTTTTCACTATCATGAAAAAATAATAATGAGACATAATTTTTTTGCCGTCCCATATGCTCCTCGTTCAATAATTGTAATTCAATCACCATATGTTTCCTATTCCTTTATCATCTTACATGAAACTCCGAATTCATATGGCATTTTAAGATTATTGGAACCGTAAACTACAAATATCAGACAAAGCATGCAAAGACATGAGGACTAATCCGATTCAATTGACTTCGCGATTTGTCATTAAGAATTGTTATTCCCCTCTACGTCACCCAAGGTTAACAGAATCAAGAGTAGCGGGGAGGAGGGGGAGAGAGAGAGAGAAAGAGAGAGAGAGGGGGAGCGAGGGAGGGGGAGCGAGGGAGGGGGGAGAGAGAGAGACCGGAAACATGACAAAAAGGATACACGTGAATTTGGTGGTAGGAGATTCTAACCTCGTTAAGAAACAGTAAAAGTCTTGCTACTTTTATATTCTTAATAATATGTACAACTAACAATATATATAGGCCAATCATATAACATCATATCAAACTAAAACACCCTCAGGGGAAGGGGAGGGGACTCTTGCTACTTTTATGTTCTTAATATATACAAGTAGCAATATTTGGGCCAACCATATAATATCATATCAAACTAAAACACCCCTCCCCCATGGAAAGGGGGAGGGGGGGAGGGGGAGAGAGAGAGATCGGAAACACGACAAAAAAAGGATAGACGTGAACCTCGTGGTAGGAGATCCTACACTCCAAAAGAAAAAGTAAATCTTTTGCTACTTTTATGTTCTTAATATATAGAAGTAGCAATATATAGGCCAACCATATAACATCATATCAAACTAAAACACCCCCCAACTCCAAGCAACAAAGTAATAAGAGATGATGGAGGTTTGTTACTCCATTTTAAGCTATTTCCTCCGTTCCCTTTTCTTCGTATTGTCAATCCTCTTCCTCATAACTTCCTCCAATGCTAGTCATCGCGGCCGCAAGCTTCCTCCGAGCCCACTATGGGCTCTCCCAATCCTCGGCCACATCAGCCTCCTTGAACCCCCAATCCACCGCACCTTCCACGCCCTCTCCCAGCAGTACGACCCAGTCATCTCCCTCCGCCTCGGCGCCCGTCTAACCGTCGTCGTTTCATCAGCCTCCTTAGTCGAGGAATTCTTCACCAAAAAGGACACGAGATATAACCGCCCCCAACTCATGATGGAGAAGTACACGGGTTATAACTACATCACCATGAGCCAATCCCCCTACGGCCACCACTGGCGCAACCTCCGCCGCATTGGCTCCCTTCAAATCCTCTCCTCCTACCGCTTCCTCAAATCTTTCCTCTCCATCTGCCACGACGAGTCCCGCCACCTTGTCCTCAAGCTCAGCTCCACACGTCGGCACGAGCTGAAGTCAACATTTTCAGGGGCTGACTTTCAATACGATGATGAGGATGATCGTCGAGAAGAGATATTATGAGGATGATGACGTGGACGGGGAGGAGGCTAGGAGATTCAACGAGATAATGATGGAGGCGATGTCCCTTGGCGGGGCGTCTAACCCTGAGGATTTTGTGCCCCTGCTGAGGTGGATTGATGGTAAGAAGTTTGAGAAGATGGTGATGTCACTGGCGGAGAGGACTGACAGATTCTTGCAAGGGTTGATTGAGGAGCATCAGAGTAAGAAAGAGGGGTTAGAGAGTATGAATACTATGATCGACCACTTGCTTAAGTTGCAAGAATCTGAGCCTGAGTATTACGGTGACCAGGTCGTCAAAGGTCTTGTTCTGGTAAGTCTTACTGCCTGAATATATAACTAATCCGGCTAATTCGCAATTTTTACGGTGAAAACACATAGAAACATTATTTATTGTAATTAAATTATAATAAAATTTTTAATTGATACCTGCAAATATAAAACAATATCCTATTTACAAAAAAAAAAAAAAACAATATCCTAAATGAAAAATGGTACCTAAGATTACAAAATTAATACCTAAGCTAATAAATTGGTAACTAATAGTATTGTGACATGAAACATGGTCTGCAATAAAAGCATCTTCATAAAAGACAACAGAAGTAAGTTGATTTGTACATTCTAATTAAATGTGACACTTTGTCAAATAACATTTTGGTGGAGTGAAGTATAATGGATTAAAGGATAAGTAATAAGAATTAACGGTGAGATGAAGATGATAAGAATTAACGGTGAGATTAGGAGGGAAATATATTACAAATGTTAAAGGAACAACATTATAATTAGTTAAATTATCTTTCAAAATTATATAATAGTAAGTTAAACTCCTACTCTCAAATGATAAGACATGTGTGATGTGGTTGTTGATTTTTTTTTTCCGTAGAGCCGAAAGGTTTACCACTCCTTGGCTTGGGAGACAACGAAGCACTTGGCGAGCCCCATAGTGAGATGTCGTATTGGATTGACGGGTTAGCAATCTTGTCTGGGGAAGAGAATCCAGAAAGCTACAGAATGAATAGGAGATACCTGTCGCAAAGAGGAGCCCCCGCAGAGTCACGAACCACCATACCGATTGCACCTCTTATACCAACAATGATTGCTCCATCAACGTTACCACCATACCGATTGCACCTACTATACCAACAACTATTCCTCCATCAACATTAATATTCAAGCGGGGTGTTTGGGTCGCCTCCAAACACACGGTCGTGGAACAGGGATGGCTTGGCTTGGGGAGGTGGAGGGGAGGTCAGAAATCTTGTTTTGGTCAATTGTGAAGTGACAGTGGAGTATTGGAATGTTTGAAATACCTCTTAGTTCTTAGACTTCCAAAGTAGCCACCAAGCTAAAATCCAAGAGCCAGCCTCATGTGATCTAGATTGCATGATCGCCCCCCATACAATTGTTGGGTGTGTATGAGGTATAGCACCCAAATCCAGAGTAGTAGTTGCAAAGAACCGTGTTACAACCGTACATGAAAAACAAACATTAATAATTCCAAATGTCAAATGATGTATAATTAACATTCAACAAAGCATTGAAGAGACAAACATAGCTTTCTCATATAACATTCACTCTCATTGCAGATTAACCGCTACAATTCCAATAGATAAGGAACGACCAACCACTAGGTTATAACAGAGCAGTTGCCCTCGTGTGGAGGAGTCATTACTCTTCCATGATTATTGGAACAACCAAAGGCACTGTTGAATGTCACGGTCCAAAACACAGTGTGGATGTAATAAATAAAGCGATGGATATGTTATATTATCTTCCTCTTTTTCGACTCCAGATATGGCATGTGAAATTGTGATCGTCAACGCCATCGAAGCCAAAAGATCCTTCGAAACAGAAACATCACTAGCCTTTCTAGGATTATGTGCACCATTCTTTTCCGAAACGGTTGGTAACTAACTGTCTCCATGGTTTGAGGATTGCTCCAACATCCCATTTCATGGATATTTAATCGAATGGTGTCGATGAAAGGGATCTAACACCAAAAGAATACCGGGAATGAATTGTATGAAGTGCCGGCAAACCCGAGACTTGGCACTCCATTTTTTGCTCTCTACAGTCGAAACTCGAAATGGATAAAAACAAAAAATCAACTAAAAGAAAATGATTAGAAAGCGAATGATGGAAGTAGATCGGAAGGCTAAGGAAATAACTGCCTCAGAGCATCTTGAAAAAGCATCCATAACCCAAGATGTGTTTGTCGAATTGAAGACTAGAAAATCTCCGGTTCACACATTAATTATTGTTATACTTAATAGTCTGAGCACCACGGACAACCAAAAACATCAAAACCCAAATGGATAGAGTAGTCCTAATTTGTGTTTGGTTTCTGCCTTTTCATTGTGTTGGCTGATAATATATACTAATATGGAAACATGTACATTGTGTTTGCTAGATCATGTTATTGGCACTACAACATAACTTGGTTATGGAGGCACACCGTATGTGCCTCTAAAAGGCATTTTTCTGCCTCTATAGAGTTTTAAAGGCAGATAGCTTAAGTGCCACCAATGCTCCTGTCGCTAAATGTCTTTTGAGGCAAATACGGTGGCACATATTATCTGCCACTAATGGAAGAATCAGTGACAATATAATTGTTGGTAATTGCAACTTTAAACAACTCTTATTCAGTCATCTTAGCCACCTTTTAGAGGCACTTATTTTTGTTGCTGAAAATATTTTTTAGAGGCACATATATATGCTTTTAAAAAGAATTTATTCCAACCAGGATATTTTCCTCTATTGGACTCTTTCACTATTTACATATATTATTTTCTACTCTTTTGCTATCTATGGGATTTGAACCTGGGTGGTTCAAGGAAATGTGTTAAGTTCTTAGTTCTTACCATTTGGTTCAAGAGCACTTACTGATGTTTTCTGCGCAGTTTTTAAATATGAATTATAAAACTCAATGATATGGAGAAACTATTCCATGAAAAAAATTCAAAATTGAAAAATGAACAAAAATTCTTACTCGTTATTAAAAAAGAAAATTGTTAGAGTTTATTATATATATCATTAATTATATATTATCTAACGTTTATCTATACAAAATAGTACATAGTTTACAAGTTATCTACCTTTAAATTTTTTACAAGTTATCTATCTCTAAGCTAATCATACAACATATAGAGGCAATTATAAATTGTCTGCTTCTAAAAAAATTAATCATACAACCTATAGAGGCAGCTATAAATTATCTACCTCTAAAAGAGTTTTTTGTATAAGACAAAAGACTTATAGAGGCAATTATAAATTATCCGCCACTAAAGTAATTTTCCGTATAACTTATAGAGGCAGTTATAAATTAGCTGCCTCTAAAGGAATTTTTCGTATAACTTATAGAGGCAGTTATAAATTATCCGCCTCTAAAATATTTAATCCTACAACTTATAGAGGCAATTATGAATTATTTGCCTCTAAAACTATAAAATAATATTTTTAAACTTAAAATAAATAAATAAAATATAATTAGAGGAGATATTTGCATCTATAGAGGCACATATAGTATTTGTTCTTTAAAAGTATGTTTAGAGGCAAATATGTTATGCGCCTCCGTGAATCTGCCTCTGTAGCCTGGTTATGTTGTAGTGTGGAAGGAACAGACACACCAATAGTGATGTTAGAGTGGGAAATGTCAAACCTTCTAAACCACCCCGACATATTAGCCAAGGCGAGAACTGAGCTCGATGAGAAAATTGGCCAAAAATGCCTACTCGACGAGTCAGACTGTAACGTGCTCATTATTTCACGTTTATTAGACTGATAATCATGATGATAATTGATTGATGATGAAGAAAAAATTAAAAAATAGAAGAAGAAGTTGAGAAGCGCAGAAGCAGAGAAACAAAGAAAATAATTTAATTAGGTTTTTTCTTCTTAATCCACTTTCTTTCTATATTACATTCATAGCCTTATAAGGATCCATCCCCTCAATTTTATAATATTAAATAGCAATTAAGATAACTCTTAATGAAATTAAAATCCCAATCCTCACCCAAAACTCTAACAGATAATATTTAAATAATAATGATCTAATAATTAATTATTAAAATTATGCACGTAACACAAACATTTCAAGCCTTCCTTGTCTTCAGGACTTCATGCCAAAATTTTTTCGAATGTATCCAGCTGCACCACTCCTGTTCCCACACATGTCTTCGAATGACTGTGAGGTTGGAGGATACCACATCCCTCGTGGCACCATGTTATTGGTGCATGTCTGGGATATCCATAGGGACCCTGGCCTGTGGGATGATCCCATCACTTTTAAACCTGAGAGGTATGCGAATAAGGCCAATGAAAGTCAAAACTTGATGCCTTTTGGACATGGACGAAGGGCTTGTCCTGTTGCGGGCCTAGTTCAATGTGTTGTGGGTTTGACACTTGGAACCTTAATCCAATGTTTCGATTAGGAAAGATTGGGCAAGGAAGTTGACATGACTGAAGGGAAAGGAATCAAGATGCGTAAAGCTGAGCCCTTGGAAGTTATATGCATTGCTCGTCCAATTGTGAACATCTCTGTCTTGTAAACAATATGGTTATTTCCTTTAAACTAGCTATTTTCCATGTCTGTTGGTGAGCGCCTATCTCTTATTCTATTATAAATAAATAAATAATAAATATAATATATATATATATATATATATATATTATATATATATATATATATAATATATATATAATATATATATATATATATAATATAAATCTTGTGTATTTTCCTTTATTAATTAAGAATGTTGTATGTATGAATCTATAAATTTCATAAGGTTGTTAGAATATATTGAAATAACAAATAAACTAATGAATAAATGAGTATAACTGAAAAGAAGATAAAACATTGTAAAATTGGCTTGTTGGAGGCTATCTATAACATATATTATCTACTATTATCGACTAAATATTGTATGCTATGACAAATTTATGATAACATATAACATATATAAGTTAAATGTTATGTATAACTTATATAAAATGTTATATATAACATATATAAAATGTTATATATAACGTATAAATTATTATATATAACATATAAAATGTACAAATAATGCTTATTGGTTTGAATATCTCATGATCACCGTGAATATTTTTTATTCAAAATTTAAATAAAATATATTAAACTTATATCATTATGCTAAAAATATTATAATAAAAATATTTGTGAATGAAAAAAATAAAAATTTTGAGTAGCATATAAAATGTTATGGAGTGAAAACTAATTAAAAGGAAAGAAAATATATAAATGATAGAAAATATAACTGAAAGAAGATAAAACATTGTAAAATTGGCTTGTTGGAGGCTATCTATAACATATATTATCTACTGTTATCGACTGAATATTGTATGCTATAACATATATAAGTTACATTTTATGTATAACATATATAAAATGTTATATACCGTGACATAAGACTATCTAGTCGCATCCGTAGATAATAACATATTTTCTTTTATTATTATAATTAGGTAAAGTGGGCCCAACAACGTTTTCTTGACAAATGTTCGATTTTGAAAATTTTTACATTAATTATTTATAGTTCTAGAGATAAAAACTTCGCTTACATTTTCTTTGTAGCATCAATAATTTTTAGGAGTTCGGATAACATGTCTTGAAGCTCAGTAAATTAGCCATTATTTTTCTTTATGATGAATACAATTCATAGAAATCATATTTTAAGCCCGCTAACAATGTAGGGGAATAATATAATTAGGTGTGCTTGGAAATTTTCAGTGGATTAACTATGTACGATTGAAGATTTTCAAGAAACCATAAATTAAGCCGAGTAACTATGTTAGTGAATAATAAAATCATGAGTACTTGGATTTTTTAGTGAATTATTCGATTCAGTAGGTAACGATAAGATATTGTAGAAATCATATGTTAAGTCGCTAACATTTTAGCAATTACAGATTTCATAGTCTTTGTCATGTTTTACAAAAACGTTAAAGTTTTCAATTTCATCAAACAAAAATTTCCCGTGAAATCCAAAAAAAATATTTTAAAGTTTAACATATCAAAAATAAAAATATAACTATTCCAGACTAGTCGTCTAGCCAAATAGATGTGGAAGGCCAACACTGTGTGGTCTTTAAGTCCTCGATGTACCTCATAGTGAATGGGGGAAAGTAGTAGTCAGTTCAAGGAGGTGTGTATGTAGGCGATAAGAATAGTGAGGGTGAGGGAATAAGATTACGTACCGCGGAGGTTTGGTCCGCTGTGTAAAAGTGTCATCCCGAGCCTTGTGAGGGTGATGAGGTATTTATAGTCCCAGACTTGACCTCCAAGGCTGAATCTTGGCCCCCATCGTAGTCCTTAGGATGTTGACATGTGGCCTCGTAACCCTATGACTTGTTGGGCTGCTGTTGAAGCTGTTTGTGAGTTGGGCCTTGTTTGCTGGATCGCTAGGCCCGCTGCTGTCGTTACCTGCATTTGCGGCATTTAGCTCTTGGGCCGCCGCGAGGCCCAATCGCTGGGCTGGGCCTATCAATTGCCCCCAAGTCCTTTAGCTAAGTGAGTGCTTAGGTAAAGGGCTTAGAGTCGCCTGGCTTGGATGTTGATGTTTGTCCAAGTGTTCCTGAATCGTCGGGGATGGGTCTATCAATTGCCTCCAAGTCCTTTACCTAAGCAATCCCTTAGGTAAAGGGTTTAGGATCGCCTAAATCGTGGGGTTGGTGCTTGCTTGTCTGCCTTCCGCCATTTGTTTTAGTGATTGCTTATTATTTCCACTTTCCTCCACGTGTCGTTGTTCTCCGCACGCGCGCCTTTCCGCTCTCTCAGGTATTTTTTTAATTTCCTTCGAGACTTGCTATGGAAGTTGGGGAAATCGGGTCATTTTTGTAACTTCGTCGGTGTCATCATTCGCCTAGGGTATATAGCCCGTCTACTCAGCCGCGCGCGTGAGCCACTCTTTTACGACCATCGATTCACTCCCCCTAGTTCTAGACTCTTCTTCTTCCTCTTTGTAACTCCTTTTCCTTCTTGCTTCTTTTTTTATGCTTTCCACTCTCAGTTCTCTGTTATTCCGCCATTTTTGTGGTGCCAACTCTCATTGCTTTTCTTCTACATTGCTTACTCTTTCATCTTTTTTCTTCACATACTCAGGATGTCTGGCACTCCTCGATGCCCCCCACCCGGTATATGACTTCTCCGCTTCTCTTTACTCCTCTCCTTGATTTTTTGTAGTTATCATTTTCTTTCCTATGAGTTCCTCAACCGATAGCCAAAATCAAGAATACTCATATGAGTTGGGCTCCGATCCCTCCTCTTCTCCTTCAACCTCTGCAACTATTTCCGCTGAAATGGTGATTCCTCCTCTTCACTTCCGCACTTCAAACCCTTCTTCTCCTCCCTCGTCTGATGATGATGGAGACCGTGGAGGGCTTCTTCTACTGAGCATGTATTGCCCTATTGTGGATCCCATCAAGTGGGTTTTACCAAGGCGCTCAACAAAATTGAGATTAACACTGAAGCCACTGACCAGAAGGAGGGTTATATTGTGCACAATTGGAGCTATATGTGGCAGGGGGCCCCTCGTGACGCACGATGAGTCGTTGGCCCCAAGTATTTTCCATCCAGTACTACGTCTCGAATCGCCAAGGTTCTTCCAACACCCCTGCTTCCTGCCACTTGGGAGTTCATCGTCGCTTCCCGCCTTTCTACCATAGGGAATTGCCCCCAGGGTGGCACGGTATCTGGACGGAGTCTTTTAGCAATGGGCTTCGCTTACCGCCTTCTCCATTTGTCTGCTCACTACTAGCCTGTTTTGGCGCTTCCATTGGTGCTTTTAACGCAATGTCATGGTCAGTAGTCGCTGCGTTTGAGTGTTCCTGCGCGACGGTGGAAGTCACACCCACTTTGCGTCTCTTCCGATCGCTATACAACGCCAAAACCACCTCCAATGGACTGGGGTTCGCTCATCGGAAAGAGTTTCCGACAGAAGGCATTCTGCGCTCCGCTAAACCCCATCCCACTTGGTACCATTCCTTTTTTATTTCAAGCCTAGCAACTCCGATCGCCCATGGGTCGACTTGCTCCCCTCCTCCTGGACTCTTTGTGATCCGTATTGCTTCAACGTCTATGTTGACTTGTCCCCCCCAAGAGTTAGCGGAGTGGAGGCAAATTCTCCTTATATGCCATGATATTTATCAGACGGCGGGCTTGAATGCCGCCTTGGAAGGGATTCCTGGTGGTATAGTCACTGATTGGGTTATTTAACTGCATGGTTTTGTTTGAGCCTTGAACCTGTCTCTAACGCTGTTTCTCTTGTGTTTCTCTACAAGTATCTTTTCTCTGTCCGGTGCACTCATCAACACCAAAGCTCGCGGTGTTGTCAGCGAGACTCGACCCCAGGCTGAGGGTACGACGCCTCTTGTTCCCCCCTGTTCAACGAAAAAGGTCTACCAAGAAGCGGAAGACTAAAGTTCAGAAGGGAACTGGACCCTCCGAGACTGCCGATGACGAAGAAGAGGTGTGATGACACTCGATTTGGCGTGATTATCAGCCTCATTTAAGCGACATTTCCTTGCTTAAGACATGGGTTTTAGGGTAGAATAACGAATATTCAATCGATTGCCCTATCTCGTGCCATTTGTGTTACCTTGGCCCGTTTCGGGTCTATTTGATGGTTTTCTAGTGTTTTTATGTTAGCACAGGTTTTTGCCGTCGAATAGAGTAGCCATGGACGTGTCTAAGGCATTGGAACCTCGAGGAATCAAACCGGAATCGATCCAAGGAGTCGATCAAGTCAAACCAAAAATCTGCCCATTCACACTTGCACCTTCGGCGAAAATGAGCTTATGTCTTCGGCGAAAACGATAGTGCAAATCAACGGGTGCCAAGTGAAGAATGACTTCGGCGAAAACATTGTGCTCTTCGGACCGAAAATACAAGGCAGAGAAAGCACTCCCATTCACAAAGGAATTTTCGCCGAAAATTCCTTAAGAATTTCGGTGAAAATAATAAGAGGAATCCGACTGATTAGGGTTAAGTATAAATACTTAACCCGGCGGCCCAAAAAAGAGAAAATATAATATACAATCATAATTCGCAAAACACAACTTTTCGAATCAGAATCCTCTCAAGTTCTGGAGCGAAGAGTTGGAGTTCGAAGAGCCGGAACTAGGAGTGTAATCTACCGAAGATCGAAGTCTGTCAGAGTCGTCTAAATTAGGTTTTTCAGATTCTTTTCTGTTCTTCCTTTGAATGATGAACTCTCTCTTTATCTTTGTTTCTTTTGTAATAATCATGAGTAGCTAATCTCGTTAGTGCTTAGACTAGATGAACCCTAAGTGACCCAGGGCTTTAAAGCGGTCACGGATCGGCGGTGATTAGATTCGAAATTCAATCAGTTCTTTTTCATGTTTGATTCGTTCTTCTTTGTTCGTGTTTCTTGTCTGGATTGATCACCTAGATTAGATTCTGGTTAAGCTAAGGATAGAAGCGAACGCTCGCCTTACTTTAGAACATCGAATTAAACAATTAACCTTATAATTGGAGTGTGCCTTTCGTAGGAACCGGTTAGGGTTAATTCGCTGCAAGAGTAACTCATTAATCACTAGTAATTACACCAATTAATTAAGTCGTTGCGAGAGGCGACCGTACCCGGGCGTCTAGTTAATCTTGGTAGTTAGAACGGATAGAGCGAACGTTCGCCGGTCTTAAACCTAAGGGTAAGGAGTTATGGTGGTGTCTTAGTAATTGATTGAATGAGAATCGAAATCCGCTGATCTGTTGATTGCCAATGCTTTGGGGAACGAAGGGGGATTCAAAGTCTAAGTTCGTCTGTCATCCTTGTTTTCAAACCCTAATTCCCAATCTGCTTTAGTTTAATTTGTTTAATTTTTCTGCATTTCTTAGAAATAGAAGTCGTGGAACTCACACCACGCACAACGTGTTTTCCTTCGAGTATTTTGCTAGTTCTGAAGTAACCAATCATAGAAAGCCCTTGGAATACGATCTGCTATACGCTTTTTCTTAGCATTAGTAGTTTTTATTTGGCTGAACCCGTCCGAACAACGACCGGGCGGTCCACCAAATTGGCGCCGTTGCCGGGGACTTCTTTTGATTGTTCGAAAGAAGAACTGGCAATTTATTCTTCTATTTTCCATCTTTCATTTTTCCACCCACTTCGATTTTACACTGGTTTTGTTTATCTTTGTTATCTGTAGGTTTACAGGTGTATGCCTCACCGTCCTTGGACTCGCTCTCAAACCGAACAGGCCAAGAGTACAGAGAGACCAGGCAGTTCAGCTACACCTCTACGATCACAGATTCTGAAGAAAGGCAGATCCAATCCATTCATCACTCCGATCAAGATCGAGGAACCAAAGGAGAGTTCCTCATCTCCATCTTCACCTGTACCATCTTCATCCGCTTCATACACCGAGTCACTCTCACCTCCTCCATCTCCCACCATGGACGATAGATTACCACCACCGCCACCACCTGCACAGAAGAGCCTAGCAGACTATAACAAGCCGAGCGCCTAGCGTTCGATCTGCCATTGCCGTTCCGCGCATTGAAGGAGATCCTGACTCTGAGATCAAGATTCCATTCTTGACGATGATCTCTAGGGATTTACAGTTTGAAGGCAGGCCCCTAGACAATCCGTGCACTCATCTTGCAGACTTCCTTGATCTCTGCAGTACTTTCAAGAGCGGAAACCTCGACAAAAACACTCTTTATTTGAGAGCCTTTCCGTTCTCTCTAAAAGGCGCTGCTAAGAGGTGGCTTGCTGGTAAACCACCTGGCTATTACACTAACTGGGATACTCTGGCTCAGGACTTCGTTGAAGAATACTTCCCTCCGGCCAGAACAACCGCCATCAAGGAGAGCATCGCCAGATTCTCCCAGAAAGAAGGAGAAAGCTTATATGATACTTGGAATCGATTACAAGAACTTCTCTACACCTGCCCTCATCATGGATTCGAGCAGAGGCAGTTAGCTGAAATCTTCTCTCGTGGACTTCGAGAAGAATCTGCCAAGTGGGTCAATTCTCTAGCTGAAGGGGATTGCACTACACTCACTCCTGAAGCTGCTCTTCTTCACTTCGTAAACTGTGCCTCCAAGTCAAGGAACTGGGAGCGACAATCTGAAGGATCAAGGAGCAAGCTAGATCTCGAAGCTACAATCAAGGCAGAGGTAGAGAAGCATTTGAAGAAGTCTACCACACCGATCAAGCCGCCGGCAGCTTCTGTCTATGTTGCTGATTGCGAGTGGTGTGGAGCTTGCTCACATAACGGAGGCCGTTGTCAGAATTTTGGTAAGGCAGAAGTCTGGTCTGCCGAAGAGGTAAATTTCATCCAACAAGGCTTCGTCAATAATCAGAATGGTTATGCTGGTTATCGTAACTTCAGACAGCAAGGGAACTATCAAGACAGACCTCCCTATAATGCTGGCGCTAACCAGAACCAGAATAACCGCCCGGCTGGTCCAGCTCAGGATCAGAAGCCTAACCATCCGCCGGCAGGTGTCTACCAGCCACCGCATCGCAATCCGGGTAATTATGGAACTGCTCCTGGCAATCGCCAGAATCAATATCTCAACAATACCTATCCAGGGCAGCAGCATCAAAGAGAGAACAATGTCAGTGACCTGGATAAGAAGCTCAGCCAGATCATCACAAGACTCGATGATCATGACAGTCAGTTCAAAGCACAAGCTCTTCTCAATCAAGAACAGATAGCATCTGGACAAAGAATTGAGCAAGCCGTGAACAACATCTCGAGCATGCTAGCATCTGGTCGACATTTGGCCAGCTTCCAAGCCAGACAGAGCCGAATCCGAGAAAAGAACAGGCTAAAATGGTAACTGCTCGAAAACTTCCAAACCTAATTGCTGATGCTTGTTCTGTTTTGCGCAGGATCGCTGAAACTCCGGAAGAAGAGGAAGAAGAAGAACTGGAACCGGCGCCTAAGGAGGAAGATCCTCCTCTTGCACCGTACGTCGTGAAGCCTCCTTTTCCTAGAGCATTGCTGCCAAATGCAAGGATCGAGACTGGCATGAAGGGGAACAAGGAAGGATATCCTGACATCCGTGTTAAGAAACCTGTTTCTCCATATCCAGCTAAGTTATCTGATCCTGGTTCATTTACTTTGCCTTTGGTCATTAATGATGTTGAGATTGAACGTTGCTTAGTTGATCTAGGAGCATCTGTTAATGTTATGCCTGTGAGTCTATATGAAAAGTTAAACCTAGGAGAACTTGAACCGCCTAGTATGCAACTCGTCTTTGCTGATAGATCGCTTAAAACCCCTAAGGGAGAGATTAAAGACGTTGTCACTAAATGTGGTCCGTTCACATTCTTAGCTGATTATGTGATTATGGATACTAGTACAGATGATGCTACTATCCTCATAGGTCGACCTTTCATGGCTACTACTGGAATGAATATTAACGTTCCCAATGGATCATTAACTCTAAGAGTCGGTAAAGAAACGAAAACGTTCCGTCTTAAAGATGGCATGAAATATGACCTAGGAATGAAGAATCTCACTGCCTAGCTGTTGAAACGGTGGGGTTGACTCCGGTCAACTCCATTACTAATGCTTCTTCTAGTGTCTCTAGATCAGTTGTTGCTGCAGATATTAAACAGGTCATTGAGAAGAAGCAGAAACCTGTTGTTCAGAAGCCGCCTAAGAAGAAGAAGAAGGAACTGCAAGCCTCTTCTAAACCACCGAGCAGACCTCGAGGAAAGAACAAGAAAACGAAGACACAAATGGTCTGGAGACCAAAAATTCCGCCGTCTTCCACCGAGCCAGCTGCACCACCATTTCGTTCCGAGAAACCGGCGCCGGAACAAGTATGGAGGGAGAAGCCGAAAGCATCTCCTAAGGAAGTACTAACGATCACCGATCCTGGTGATACCAAGCCGAAGATTAAAGAAAAGAAGAAGCCGACAGTCCTCATTCCTTCCATCGTCACACTCAAGAAGGATGATCTCTCCAGAGAGCTGTTCGGACCGTTCAAGTTCGTTGATCACCTTCCCGACGGACGTACCAAGCTATTACATGCAAACGGGAAGAGATTCACGCTTACCGGAGAAGTCCCGAAGCTGTACTTCATGAACTCCGACGCGAGCGTGAAGGAGAATCTAAGTTGGGATGTCTCCTAATACCGACCAGGTATCGTCCAGCTCAAGGACGTTAATAAAAGAGCGCTTCGTGGGAGGCAACCCACGGCTGGAGTCTGTTTTAATTTTTTGTTGAACTTGGTATTTTAGAGTCGGTTCGGGGGAGCCAAAAGTGTCAGTTTGTTTGTTTTCTTATTTTTCGTGTAGAGTCTGCATGTCATAGAGTCAGTAGCAAGTTGATTGAGGTCGTTCTGATTTTTGTGGATTTAACTGTGATTTTCTGAAGTTGACCGGATTTGCAAAAATATTTAAAAACCCGAACAGTTCAAAATTTTCGGCGAAACCACCCTTGTTTTCGGCGAAATCGATTTTCGATTTTCGAACTCAATCTCCCTGTTCATTGTTTTCGGTTCGAAAAGTCTCTTGTTTTCGGCGAAACCATTTTAAATGAAATTTTCGGCGAAACCGTGTTCTTGTTTTCGGAGAAACCACCTTTGAAAATCCGGCAGTCCATTTTAACTGATATTTTCGGTGAAACCACCCTTTTTATTTCGCCGAAAATAATTTTGAAAATCACCCAACTATTCCTTTAAAATCCGGTTTTTGTTCCTCTCTCTCCTTCACTCATTTTCGAACCAAAGCACCCGAAAACCTCCCCTATTCGTTTTAAAATCGCCGCCGACCACCACTTCTTTTAAACCACCGTTGCCGCCGTAACCCGCCCTCGCCGTCGCGACCGCCGTCGCTCCCTTCCCCTCCTTTTTTCCGATCCCAACGAGCCCTAGAACAACCAAATCGGAGCTTTGCAGCTCCAATTCAGCGAAAACCTAGTTTTCAACGTTTTTCACCGATTCCTCCCAACCCGTTCATTTTTAGCAGTCATGGCCTCAAGGTAAGTTGTATAACTTTTCAATACGAATCTTTTGACATATAGATTGCTGAATTTTGCCGGGGTTGACTTTTGGTTGACTTTTCGGTTTGCCTCGTTTTGCGTGCCGACTGTTTTCGTGTGAACTAGGATTAATTGAACTTATAGAACTGTTCTAGGATGTTTAGGGAGTTCCGTGCTTAATTTCCATATCATTTGATCATATGTTGCTATGCATAAGATTAATTCTTTGTAATGTTGACTTTTGTGAGAAAGGTCGGTTTGACTTTGAATTTTTGTGATCATTTGGCTGTCTGATGTGTTCATTCTCGTTCATATTTTCGTGTTTGCCATTTGAGATCATATTTTACCGTCATTCTCCAAGTTATGATTGTCTTGCCATGATTAGGGTTCGATATGCCTAAATGTTGACTTTCTAAATGTCGGTTTGACTTTTTGAACTCTGACTGTGCTTACCCGATTCTGGCTGTTCCTAAGTATGTATTTTACTGTCTATGATTACCGGTTACTCCGCTTTGCTTACCCCACTTAGTTTCCCTCATTTCTTTGTGAAATTGAGTTTTTCTACTAAGTGTGGGGTAAGGTTTTGGTTGACTAATCTGGTTTCATTCTGGTTCTAGGGACACCACTTATGAGCGCAGGACTAAGGTGCGACTTGATGGCGCCTCGAGCTCAGGAGCTGCCGCTCCCTTCACACCTGCTGTTCTGGGTCCACCACCTGCACTCCCCCGCCAAGCTGGATACCACCGCACCATAGCTCGTCTACCAGACTTCTATTTTGAGTGTTTCCAGAAGCTCGAGCACGTCCGGGGAGCTGACGTGCGCCCCCTTTCCATGGAGTCACTCCAGGAGCATGATGAGGACTACCACCGGAACGTGCATGACGCCTTAGCACCGGCTGGTCTCCTCGAGCTGACCACCATCGCCGCCGAGTTCCCAGACATTGCCCTCCAGGAGTTCTGGGCAACCTTTGATCTGGACGAGCACAAGAGGAAGCAACGCCAGAAGGTGGTCACCTTCTATCTTGGTGGGGTGTACAGGCAGCTCACCTATGATGAGTTTGCCGCTCATCTCGGCATCCTCTACGAGCACTATCACGATCATCACCTCGGTTGGGGCGAAGATGATAACGACGAGGAGTACCACGCGCTCTGGAGCCACATGACAGGCGTACCTGGCGATCGCCTCGGGACGAACAACTCAGTTAAGTCTCTCTCCCACCCGCTCTATAAATTTATTCATATGGTTTGGCGTAGGTCACTTTTATATGTTCCAGATAAGGACCGCCACCATATCCTCAAGGAGGAGCTCATGCTTCTCCGAGCCATCCGAGAGAGCTACCCTCTACACCCCGGCTGGGTACTGGCTCGCATCTTCCGCCAGAAGACCAGGAGGAAGACGCCACCTCGCAGACTCTTGGGGGGCAACTTCATAGGATAGCTCATCATCTCCTTCGGCATCAGCCATGAGTATGGCCCGCACATTCCACGACACCAAGTTAGGATCATTGGAGGAGATTTGGCGGTCGAGTATGACCTAGAGCTGGACCTCAGTCCCCATGTAGCAGCTGATCCTCCACTCCAGCCTGTGGTCGAGTCAGAGGAAGAAGATGATGCTGAGGAGCAGCAGCCGCAGCCGCCGCCAGAATTTCAAGATTATATACCCTCGCCACACCATCAGGCAGGGTATGCTCACCAGTCGCCGCCGCACATTCCAGATCCATACTCGGCGTCTCACCCTCAGCACCGACCGCACCCCGCGGATGTTGGTGAATTGTACGAGCGACTGCAGGAGTGGCGCATCACCGACAACGCCACTCACGAGGCGCGGTGGACTATTATGCAGCAACATATGCGCCGCGTCGACCGGCGATATGAGGCCCAGATGGCTTGGCAACGCCAGCTCGGCGAATTTCTCCACTTTCCACCTCCCGGCTCACCGGACCAGCAGTGATCGGGTTGTATTCCTTTTCTGGTGTCTTCTTTTATTTATTCTTTTCAGATTTCGGTCCAACTTTTTTCTGTGTGGGTCCGGGACACTTGTCCCAGTTTCCTTTTTATGTTTTATTTGTTTTTGTTTTGTAGGCAGTTGGGAGATTCCCTTTGCTTCGCTTGGGTAGATTCCCTCCGCTCCGAGGATCCGTGCTAATCCACTACGCCAATCATCTCGATCCAGGTTCTTCTACTTCACTCTGAACTCTAGTCCCTTCACTGTGAGGACACAGTGTGATTTAAGTGTGGGGTAGGATGCTAGAGAACCTTGCATAACCTGATTGCCCTTGATTGTGTTTTATGTGTGCCTCGTGATTCCATTCCAGTCTCTCTAGCATTAGAATGGCTCAGTTCTTGATTTTTGATGTTAAGTTGTTGTTCAACCCTTCATAATGATGCTTAGACTGCTTAACCTAGAACTTGAGGACCAACTTGTATACTTTGATGCTAAATTGCCTGGTCAGAACAGAATTTTTAAGATCACACTTGTAGTTTGTAGCCTTGATTGCATGAAAATGACCGAATCCGACTAGCAAACCAACTGTGAGCTTTTGATCCATTGCACGTAACTTGCAATTTTAATTCTTTCTGAGTGGTTTTCTGTTTACTTGAATGAGTTAGAATTTGCATGAGACCTACTCGAGACCACACGATGACACGAGTTCTAGAAGGATAGGGGCACCTAGATTCAGCTACTAAGCCAGATAGCCTACCAAACGATAAATCCACTAGGTTTAGACCCTTGAGCTTGGCCTGTTCTTTCGGTTCGATAATACATTACAACCATTTCCCATTTCTTTCATTCCCCATTGATCCCCTGTGGTTGTAGTTCTAGATTGACCTACCGGAAGTCGGTTTGTGGTAACCTGCCTATAGCCATTAAACAGGTGGTCTTAGCTAATATGTCCAGACGTGTAAACCCCTTTAGCAACTAAAAGAAAATCGGCACAAAAGAAAAAAAAAGTAAAGTAAGAAAAGAAGCAAGCTTCAGAAAAAAAGAGAAGCAGAAAAATAAAAAAAATAAGAAAAGTTTCAAAGTGTTGTTCAATAAAACGTTCTTCTTCCTACAAATGGAAGAACGAAGTCAAAAGAAAAAGTTCAAAAGAAAAAAAAAATCGTGTAAAGAAAAAGAATAAGTGCTAAGTTGCTTGAGGGTATCATAGGACGAGCGTTCATCATTCCACCCGTGTTTGGTTAGACGGTAGGAAGCCATAGATTAGATTCAAGGGAAGTTAGTCGAAAGCTACACCGCACAAAGCCATCATCATTCATTCCCATCATCCATCTCATTATAAACCCGAGTAGTGTAGTATTCATTACGGTCCTAGCAGGGAAGTCCTTCTTGACTAGATACTCGTGTTGTCACAGTGGTGGAGATGTGGTCGAAATGCAAACCTATGACAGAATTCGGTAACAGAAAATGATCGAGAGCATAAACACGTCCTTAAATACAGAGAGTGAGAGTTCCCATTGTACTATATATATCCTGTGTGAGGAGTCTGGTCGGTCAGGTCAAATTCGTGCATAATTGGTTGCTAATTACTTGTCGTGTGCAGTTTATTAGTGAGACCAGGTAATTTGGCTGATCTGTATGCATGTTAGGTTTCTTGTTCTAGGATCGATCTGTCTAATAATTCATTGTGTTTGATTGAGCTCCAATTTAATCGATCTTATCATTTATGAACATGAGCATTTCTATTCAGTTTGCTTGAGGACAAGCAAAAGCTTAAGTGTGGGGTATTTGATGACACTCGATTTGGCGTGATTATCAGCCTCATTTAAGCGACATTTCCTTGCTTAAGACATGGTTTTTAGGGTAGAATAACGAATATTCAATCGATTGCCCTATCTCGTGCCATTTGTGTTACCTTGGCCCGTTTCGGGTCTATTTGATGGTTTTCTAGTGTTTTTATGTTAGCACAGTTTTTGCCGTCGAATAGAGTAGCCATGGACGTGTCTAAGGCATTGGAACCTCGAGGAATCAAACCGGAATCGATCCAAGGAGCCGATCAAGTCAAACCGAAAATCTGCCCATTCACACTTGCACCTTCGGCGAAAATGAGCTTATGTCTTCAGCGAAAATGATAGTGCAAATCAACGGGTGCCAAGTGAAGAATGACTTCGGCGAAAACATTGTGCTCTTCGGACCGAAAATACAAGGCAGAGAAAGCACTCCCATTCACAAAGGAATTTTCGCCGAAAATTCCTTAAGAATTTCGGCGAAAATAATAAGAGGAATCCGGCTGATTAGGGTTAAGTATAAATACTTAACCCGGCGGCCCAAAAAAGAGAAAATATAATATACAATCATAATTCGCAAAACACAACTTTTCGAATCAGAATCCTCTCAAGTTCTGGAGCGAAGAGTTGGAGTTCGAAGAGCCGGATAGAGATCGTGACGCCATCCCTTCCATCTCGGAGAACCGGAACTAGGAGTGTAATCTACCGAAGATCGAAGTCTGTCAGAGTCGTCTAAATTAGGTTTTTCAGATTCTTTTATGTTCTTCCTTTGAATGATGAACTCTCTCTTTATCTTTGTTTCTTTTGTAATAATCATGAGTAGCTAATCTCGTTAAAGCTTAGACTAGATGAACCCTAAGTGACCCAGGGCTTTAAAGCGGTCACGGATCGGCGGTGATTAGATTCGAAATTCAATCAGTTCTTTTTCATGTTTGATTCGTTCTTCTTTGTTCGTGTTTCTTGTCTGGATTGATCACCTAGATTAGATTCTGGTTAAGCTAAGGATAGAAGCGAACGCTCGCCTTACTTTAGAACATAAAATTAAACAATTAACCTTATAATTGGAGTGTGCCTTTCGTAGGAACCGGTTAGGGTTAATTCGTTGCAAGAGTAACTCATTAATCATTAGTAATTACACCAATTAATTAAGTCGTTGCGAGAGGCGACCGTACCCGGGCGACTAGTTAATCTTGGTAGTTAGAACGGATAGAGCGAACGTTCGCCGGTCTTAAACCTAAGGGTAAGGAGTTATGGTGGTGTCTTAGTAATTGATTGAATGAGAATCGAAATCCGCTGATCTGTTGATTGCCAATGCTTTGGGGAACGAAGGGGGATTCAAAGTCTAAGTTCGTCTGTCATCCTTGTTTTCAAACCCTAATTCCCAATCTGCTTTAGTTTAATTTGTTTTAATTTTTCTGCATTTCTTAGAAATAGAAGTCGTGGAACTCACACCACGCACAACGTGTTTTCCTTCGAGTATTTTGCTAGTTCTGAAGTAACCAATCATAGAAAGCCCTTGGAATACGATCTGCTATACGCTTTTTTCTTAGCATTAGTAGTTTTTATTTGGTTGAACCCGTCCGAACAACGACCGGACGGTCCACCAAGGTGCCTCTGAAGTACAAGTCTAAGAGGGCAGATGATTCTGGGTCTTCGAAGAGGCACAACAGTCAGGCAAATCCCTATCGGAAATCGCCAAAGGGGACCTCAGGCAACCCCGAGGTTACTCCTTCTGAGCCCTTCATTCCAAATCGAGACCACGAGGAGTCGCGTCAGCGCATTGAGGAAGACGATGACGACATGTCTCTTAGGGATCTGCTAGCTCAGGCCACCCAAGGCATTCCTGATATAACCGTCAATCTTTCTCCACCTATTCAGCCTTTGAGGGTCATGCCGTCTCCTGTTGTAGATCCGGAGCACACTGAGCTCCATCTTGAGGAGGAGGATCACCCTGCAGACACTCTAGGAAGCTTTCATCCTAGACCTCCCTCTCCCCGTTTCGATCGCGCTCGCCGGAAGATGTACTCTGGTCGTGCCAGCTCCGTGTTTATGGTGGAGACACCTCCGGGTCGTGAGGGTGAAGGTCCGTTTCGCCTTCTGTATTTTGACTTGGCTCATCCTGCCCGGGCTGACATCTCCGAGGAGATGGCCAGCGATATCCTGGCCGAATATGAAGATGGAGTTTTCCCTTTCCGGGAGGCTCTTGTGAGGGGTGACGAGGCATTGGATCTGCATGGCTCTGCGTCCCTCCGTCTGCTTCAGGTTAGTTATCCTTTTTCAATCTTGTCGCTTTCTATTCTTGTTTTTGCTGTTCATTTCACACTTGTTTCTGGCGATTCCGTACTGCTCATAGGCTGCCTCTAAGATTGGCGATCTCTTCATCGCATGTTAGGAGAACATGCGAGAGATTAAGGAGCTCCAGCGGGAGAATGAGGCCTTGAGGCGAGAGGTAGCCAGCCGGAGCGAGCTCCCTAGTGAGGAGCTCAAGCGCGAAAATGAAGCTTTGAAGAAGGACGCAACGAGCTTGCGCAAGATTCGTCACCAAGTTAATGCGCGATATGAGGAGGAGAAGGTACGATGATTTTTTCCAATCATTTCATTTCATTCTTTCTTCTTTCTTCTCTTGAGTGTTAGTAGCTTAACATTTTCAGCAAAACAATGCCTTGTCGGTGACCTGTGAGTGCCAATAGAAGAGGGCTGATGATGCTCTGGAGCGCGTCACCGCGTTAGAGGCTGCGGCGACTGCCTCCCAGTCCGAGGTCGATCGCCTGAAGAGCGAGCTAGCTTCAGCCGTGACATCGCCCAACTGAAAAGCGACCTCTGCATCACTCAGGACCAAGCCATCAAGGAGCGAAAGGAGAGAGATGATGCTAAGTCGCTGTTGGACGACGCGCTTAACATGCCAGAATCGCTGGAGAGGGACCTAGCATCGCAACTCTCTCTCATTGACCAGAAAGTTAAATACGGCAATGACACTTTGGGAGAGAGTATGTGAGTGGTGATGAGCAATTGCCGCAAGGAAATTCTGGCGAGCTACCCGAATCGCCACTGGCCCTCCCAGAGGGTGTTCAAGGTCGTGCTCCGGTGTCTTCATCGGTATAACACCGACGTTGAGGATCCTACAGGCTCTGATGAAGAGGATGCGTTCAGTCATGTTGAGCACTTTTACCAGGAAGTGAAGGACGAGGAAGCAGCCTATATCTTCGAGGAGAGACGGAGGCGAGGGCTACCTGAGCTTACCCCGGAAAAGCTTGAAGAAGGGCTTATTCGTCCTCCGGAGCAAGCTACTGCCTCTACACCTCTAGTGGTTGGTGATGCCTCAAATTCTGGCATTGTTCCACCCAAACGTGATGGAAAGTTGAAAGGAAAAGCCCCATGAGCGATCTTCATCTCTTTTGTTTGCTTTGCCGACCTTGTATCTGTTCCTGGTGCCTCAGAGATTAGTTAAACTATTTTCCTTTTAGCCCAGGTATCGTCCCGTGGCAATATTTTTTGAATGTTCAAAAGGATTACATTAGTTGTCTTTCTTAGCGCTTGACTATCCGTGAGCTTTTACAGTCGATTGAGTGTCCGTAGATCTTATCTCGCGATTGAGTGCCCGTAGGTCTTACTTAGCGATTGAGTGCCCGTAGTTTTTACCTAGCGATTGAGTGCCCGTAGGTCTTACCTAGAGATTGAGTGCTTGTAGGTCTTACCTAACGATTGAGTGCCTGTAGGTCTTACCTAGCGATTGAGTGCCTATAGGTCTTACCTAGCGATTGAGTTCCCGTAAGTCTTGTCCCCTAATTGAGCACCCGTAGGTCTTACCTAGCGATTGAGCACCCGTAGGTCTTACCTAGCGATTGAGCACCCGTAGGTCTTATCCCGTGATTGAGTGCCCATAGGTCTTACCTAGAGATTGAGCGCCCATAGGTCTTATCTCGTGATTGACAAGCGATTGAGCCGAAAGTACGTCTAGCGATTACTGTTGTCGGATGCTTTTTATTTAATTCAAAGTAAGTCTTTCAAAGTAAAAAACATAGGAAAGCAAGTAGACGACATAGAAATGAAATTTTAACTACTCATAGTACCGTCGGAGGAGCATGAATTCCAAGTCTTTGAGATCTTCGTCCCATCCATCTCAGCGAGCTTGAAGGTGTTGGCGCCTACCACCCTTCGAATTTTGTATGGGCCTTCCCACTCGGGATTGAGTTTGGCAGCTCCGATTGCTGGCCGGAACACCTTCCTAAGTACCAAGTCATTGATGGCAATGTGGTATGGTCGGAGCTTTGAATTGTATTGCCTGGCTAACTACTCTTTTTCGGCGATCAGTCGTAGCTGTGACTCCTCTCTCCTCTCCTCGATCATATCCACGTTGTACACCAACTCTTTCTCATTCACCTCGTCCATGTAAGCCTGTATGCGGATAGATGGGATGGATATTTCTACCAGAAGAATGGCTTCTGTTTCTTAAGTCAGTGTGTAAGGGGTTTCTCCTGTGGCGGTCTTATAGGATGTTCTGTGAGCCCATAGCACATGATCTAGCTCATCCACCCAAGTTCCCTTGCAACCGTCCACCCTTTTCTTGAGGCCTTGGAGGATGAGCTTGTTGGCTGCCTCCGCTTGCCCATTTTCTTATGGATAAGCGACATAAGCGAACCTCAAGTTTATCTTGAGGTCATCACATAACTCCTTGAAGATTTGGTAGTCAAACTGAGTGTCGTGATCACGTATGATGCTCTATGGGATTCCAAACCTTGTGACGATGTACTTAAAAGCAAACTTGTGTATCTGTCTGGCCGTAATGCTGGCCACCGCCTCCGCTTCTATACATTTGGTAAAGTAGTCCACTGCTACGATAAGGTACTTTCATTTGCACGACGCTTCTGGGAATGGTCCCAGGATGTCCATTCCCCACCTAGCGAGTGGCCAAGGGCTGACTATCGCCTAGAGAGCCATTGTAGGCAACTTGTGGTAGTTGGCGAACTCTTGGCATTTATGACACCTTTTCACCAATTCGCCCGCCTCCTTCCTCATAGTTGGCCAGTAGAAGCATTGATAAATTAAGTTCTTTTCTAGGCTCCTGGCTCCCAGATAGGTTCCGCATACGCCTGCATCGATCTCCTCTAGTGCCCACTTGGCGTCGTCTTCGCCTAAACACCTTAGGTAGGGGCCCATCGCCTATTTTTGATATAGTTCTCCTCCAAGGAGGATGGATCTACCTGCCTTTCGCCGCACTTTGGTCACCTCATGTGGATCGTCTGGAATCACATCTGACTCCAGAAAGTGGATGATGGGTGTCCTCCAATCGCCCGATCCTGCATTGTAAGCAGTGCTTTGACCTCACTTCCTTCTCTATCGTGACCATCTGTCCCTCATCAAAGTCGATTCTTGTTGCCAATTTAGAGAGTGCATCCGCATGACAATTCTCCTCTCTTGCGATCTGCCCGATGCTGATTTTTCTGAACTCGGACATGAGTAACTTGACCTCATCAAAGTATGGGAGCAGCGATTCCTCTTTGACCTCAAAGCACCCATTTAATTGGTTAACAACGATTGCCAAGTGCGAGAATACTTTAATTCTAGCGACTCCCATACTCTTGGCGAATCGTAACCCCGCTTCCATGGCTCCATATTCCACACGTTGTTTGTTATGTTGGTCGCGAATCGCATGGCTACCTCATGGAGGACTCCCCCAGGCGATTTCAATTTTATTCCTGCATCCGCTCCTCCTTTGCTGGACGCACCATCCATGAATAATGTCCACTCCTCTCCTTCTTCTTTTTCTTCTTGAACTGCTCCCTCCACAACAAAGTCTGCCAAAACTTGAGCCTTGATCGCCATCCTTGGCTCATATCTTATGTCATATTCGCTCAACTCGATCGCCCATTTTGCTAGCCTTCCTGCTACACTCATGGATCATAGGGCGCTCTTGATTGGCAGGTTTGTGAGCACATGGATAACATGTGCCTGGAAGTAGGGCCTCAGTTTTCAGGCGGCGCATACCACTGTGTATGCCATTTTCTCAATCGTCGGGTACCTTTTCACGGCGTTGATCAATGTTTTGCTTGTGTAGAAGATAGGATACTCGCTCTTGTCTTCCCGGCGGGCTAACACAACACTGACCACTCTAGGGGATATCACAATATATAGGAATAAGTCTTCATGCAGCTTAGGTGTCGCAAGCACAGGAGGTGTGACCAGAAATTGCTTCAATTCTTCAAATGCCTTGTTGCACTTTTCGTCCCAAGTGAATTTTGACGCATTCTTCAATGTTGCAAAGAATGGTGTGCAGTGGTCCGCTATTCTTGGTACAAAGCGATTGATTGCTGTGAGGCGTCTCGCCAAGATCTGCACCTCTTTGACGGTCTTTGGGGGTGCCATTGACGTGATCGCTGCTATCTGGGCTGGGTTGGTCTCTATTCCCCTCCTCGTTATAAGATATCCCAGAAACTTCCCTGATGTTGCTCCAAAAATGCACTTGAGCGGATTAAGCCTAAGAGAGTACTGTTGGAGCGTGTTAAAAGTTTCCCTCAGGTCGCTGAAGTGGTCATCAGACTTTCCACTTTTGACTAGCAGATCGTCTATGTATGCTTCCAAATTCTTCCCAATTTGCTTAGAGAAAACCATGTCGATCATTCTTTGATACATGGCTCCTGCATTCTTGAGACCAAACGGCATTAATTTGTAGCAGTAGTTGGCCGTCAGTGTTATAAATGTCACCTTTTCATAGTCTTCTTCGTTTAGGGGTATCTGATGGTACCCTGAGAACATGTCAAGGAAGGACAACATCTCGTTGTTAGCCGTTGCGTCAACCAGTTGCTCGATGTTCGGTAGTCGGTAGGGATCTTTCGGACATGCATCGTTGAGGCTGGTGAAGTCCACACACATTCTCCAAGAGCCTGATGACTTTTTGACCAGCACCACGTTGGCCAGCCATTCTGATATATGACTTCCTTGATAAAGCCTACTTTTAATAGATTATCAACTTCTATTGCTATGGCCTGCTGTCTTTCTCTACAGATGCTCCATCTCTTCTGTTGTACTAGGCTACTTCCAAGTTCGATCGCCAAGCAATGCTTGATTATGTAAGAAGCGATTCCTGGCATGTAGTTGGGCGCCCATGCGAAGAGGTGGGCGAACTCCCGTAAAAGTCCGATCAGTTTCTCCATATCTCTTCTCTCTAGATATGTCAAGACTCGAACTATTTTTGTTTGGTCTTCTTCCCAGAGCAGTACCAGAATATCTAATTCTGCTGGGGTTAACCTCTCACCTCCGTTTTCCGTTTCCAGGCTGATGTTGAAACATGTGCTCTTCGTTGCCGCCCTGTAGCAGTTCCTAGCGATTTGGGGGTGGCCCTAGGAAACTCCCACTCCCTCTTTGGTGGGAAACTTTAGGACTTGGTGGACCAGAGATGAGATCGCTTGGAACGCTGCCAAAGCAGGGCGACCCAGGATCATATTGTATGAAGACTTGCAATCCATAACATGAAGATCGATGGATCACGTAGCTTGTACGTCACCGTCCCCGATAGTGAGTTTCATGGTGGCAATTCCCTTGATGGGGAAAGTGTGTCCTGAGAACACTGAGATAGTCGTCTTCATCTGCCTTAGCAAACTGGCTGGAAGGTTCATTTGTTTGTACAGGTCCCAGAAGATGATATCAGCTGAACTTCCTTCGTCAATCATAACTCTCTCCACCTGACTGTTGTGCGTGTACACTTGGATTACCATTGCCTCTAAACTTGGTCCACCTACTCGCGCCATGTCTTCTTCAGTAAACCCCAATACTGGGTGACTTACTTGCTCGATCATCATCAGCTCTTGGACTTCCTCTTTCTTGACTTTCTTCGTGGGGCAGCTTTCTCCTCCAAAGATTGTTTGGTAGACATGGTTAAATTCTGGACGAGACTTTTTCTTTGCCCCTTCCTCGCCCTGCGGTTCTTGCAATCGGGCGAAGACTGTCCCCTTCTTTTCTTGCGTGTCTTCTCTTCCTGAGCGATTCTCCTCTGGGTCCTTATCCTTTCGCTTAGTGCTGAGAATAAAGTCTCTCAGCCGCCCCTCACTGATCCACCTTTGATCTCGTTTTTCAGCTCCCTGCATTCTTTCGTCGTATGTCCGTGTGACCTGTAGAAATCGCAAAACTTCCGGCGACTTCTCTAGTCAGAGGGAGTCTTTAAGTATGTTGTGTCATTTGTGCTGCATATATAGGAAGATTTTCCTGCGTGACTCTTTGAGGGGGTGTATTCCCGCCTTTCATCCCTGTATTCCAATCTGTCTTCTCGATATCTCCTTCGATCCGGAGATCGCTCGTGACGGCACGATCTAGGCTGTCTGTCCACCTGTCTGCTTTCTGGTCTCTCCACTTTTGCTGCTTTCCCAGGTGAGGGTTCAGCTAGTTGTTCTTCCATCAGAATTACCTTGTGCATTCTCGCCTCTAGGTCAGATAGAAACGTGGTCGCCACGTCCTGCAAAGACTCCTGCAACCTCTCATTGTGTACTGACTGGAATAGGCTGGCTGCGGCGAACTCGTGGTCCACGTTCCGGATAGACTGAACTACCCCCGTCCACTGATCGAAGAAATCTTTGAGCGATTGATTTGTCCCTTGTCTGAGGCTTACCAGGTCCTGTAGTGGGACAGTCCTGGTTCTCCTGGCTTCATACTTCTGTGAGAAGATTAGAGAGAACCCTTCCCACGAATTGATGATTCCTTCCGGTAAGTTCATATACCACTCACGGGCCCTTCCCCCTAGTGTAGCTGGGAAGGACCTGCAGTAAGCTGAGTCGCTTGCTTGTTGCATCTGCATGGCGATCTGGAAAGCTTAGAGATGATAGTCTGTATCCCCCGTTCCTAGGTACTTATCCAGGTTTGGAGGAACGAGCCCCACGGGTAGCAGTTCAGCGAGAATTGATCAGGCGAGCGGCTGTCGAACGGCTTCGCAAGATTTCGCTAGCAGTCCCCAGGTGCGGCTGCTTATGCTCAGTAGTGGAAGGTACTCTAGCCTGTTAAGCGATCAGCGTCTTTACCAACTGAGTTAGCTCTGAGTTTTACTGCTCCAAGTTCTGGAATCACTGCTCCAGCAGGTTGTACGCTTCTGATGTTGGCCTCGAATTCTGAGTCTGAAACTCTAACTTCAATTCTTCTTTCAGGTTTCTGGTGAACCCTAGAACCGCATTCGGATTAGGGGTCACGTGCTTGAGTGGTGTAATCTCATCCTCGTTTCCTTCAGGAGGAGAGGATCTGTCTCCTGTCTCCATTCGCCTTGTTAGCTGTGAGTCGCCTGTAACTTCCCCTATCTAGCGCGCCAATTGTTCTAGACTAGTCGCCTGGCCCAATGGATGTGGAAGGCCAACGCTGTGTGGTCTTTAGCTCCTCGATGTACCTCGTAGTGAATGGGGGTAAGTAGTAGTCAGTTCAAGGAGGTGTGTATGTAGGCGATAGGAATAGTGAGGGTGAGAGAATATGATTACGTACCGCGGAGGGTTGGTCCGCTGTGTAAAAGTGTCGTCCCGAGCCTTGTGAGGGTGATGGGGTATTTATAGTCCCAGACTTGACCTCCAAGGCTGAATCTTGGCTGCCCATCGCAATCCTTAGGATGTTGACATGTGGCCTCGTAACCCTAGGCCTTGTTGGGCTGCTGTAGAAGCTGTTTGTGAGCTGGGCCTTGTTTGCTGGATCGCCAGGCACACTGCTACCTTTACCTATATTTGCGACATTTAGCTATTGGGCCGCCGCGAGGACCAATCGCTGGGCTGGGCCTATTAATAACCATAAAAATGAGCATTGAATGCAATAACTGTTGGCCGAATCAACATGGAAGGCATGTAGGGAGGAAGAGAGTGTTGGTCGAATTAACGTGGAAGAAATGTAGGGAGGAGGAGAGTGCTGGCCGAATGAACGTGAAAGGCATGTGGGGATGAAGAGAGCATGCACCCTCATTAATTATATTTGTTCATATATGGCAGTAAGCAATAATATTAACGTTGTTACCAAAACCCCCCCAAAAAGTATGTATGTAGAGTTAGTTTATAAGCAAATGGCTAAAGTAGTCTAGAGACCACTCTTTCAAAACCTAAATAATTGCACTCACTACTACTAGTCATCGTTGCCTCTCTCTATTTTCCAACAACAACAAAAAAAACAATAATATGGCTTCATCCTCTGACAAATCCACTCCCCTCATCCAGTCCAGGATGTCACAAACTTCCAACAGGATCATCAAGTCATCCCCTCCAGCATGGACCAACCTCTCCACAATTCTCGAAGGCCACCCTTCTAATTTTTTGTTGGGGGCCAAGATGATGGCATGAAGTGGGTGTGTGTGGATGATGAAGAGGTGTTGATGGTGGAAGCAGAGATGGTCACCAATATGGAAGATATGTTGAATCTGAGGTAGAACCACTTTCATCGCTTTATTTATAATAATATTAAGAAGAATAACAATAAATATAATGATCACAAGGACTTTGGTTTGCTATCGAAGCTTTGCCGTCAGCGGATGGGTATGAGTCCAACATGAAGGAGAAGATTCTGAGTTCATGAAAGAACTTCGTGCCTTTTACGTCATTAACAATATTAATCCTTTTAATGATGAATCTCTGCCAACTAATCATTAATTCAATCTCCTCACCGTATTCTTATTTTTATGTGGGAAAGACTTAATTATATTATTTACTTGAGGAGATTGAATTGATGATCATTTGGCAGAGAGTCATCATCAAAAGGATCAGTATTGTTAACGATATAAAAGGAACATAGTTCATCCATGAACTTAGTACTCTTCTCCTCCATGTCGGACTCATACCCATCCATTGACAGGCAAAGCTCCGATAGCAAAACAAAGCCCTTGTGATTATCAGATTTATTGTTATTCTTCTTAATCTTATTATAAATAAAGCGAGGAAAGTGGTTCTCCCTCAGAGTCAACATCTCATCCATCTTGGTGCCCTTTCTTTTTCCACCACCACCTCTTCAAGTTTGGTGGATGGGTATCACAGAGGCTTTGTTTTGCTATCAGAGCTTCGCTCGTTGGTGGATGAGAATGAGTCCAAGATGGAGGAGAAGATTGTTCAGCTCATGGATGACTTTGTTCCTTTTTGTGGCTAGACAATTTAATTGTACCCTTCTAGCTTTAATTTGATCCCAAAGAAGAACAATGCTATTAGTACTAGCAATTATAGATTGTAGTCTACTGCAATATTTTATACAAGTGTGTAACTAAAAATATTGCCAATATAATTTTTTTGTGCCTTCTTGAGATCATCAACTTTTGTTAAGGGTCGTATCTCGTATGGGATAATATCTTGTCAGCTCCTATCATCTTAAATATTATACTCCTTGATGTGCTCTGAAGATAGATCTTCAAAAGGCTTTTGACTCAGTTTACCTTGAATATTTATTGAAGATAATGGTTGATATGGGGTTCCTGATGTTTTCTTAACCTAGATTAGAGGCTGCTTATTTCACTACAACATAACCTGGCTACGGAGGCAGATTCACAAAGGCAAATAGAATATTTGCCTCTAAATATACTTTTAAAGAACAAATACTATATGTGCCTCTATAGATGCAAATATCTGCCTCTAATTGTATTTTGTTTATTTATTTTAAGTTTAATAAATATTATTTTATATTTTTAGAGGCAGATAATTTATAATTGCCTCTATAAGTTATATGGAAAATTCCTTTAGAGGCAGATAATTTATAACTGCCTCTATAAGTTACACTGAAAATTTCTTTAGAGGCAGATAATTTATAATTGCCTCTATAAGTATACAGAAAATTTCTTTAGAGGCAGATAATTTATAACTGCCTCTGTATTGTTATACGAAAAATTCATTTAATTTAGAGGTAGATAATTTAGAACCGGCTTTATAGGTTGTACAATTAAAATATTTAGAGCTGGATAATTTACAATTGTCTTTATATGTTGTACGATTAAAATTTGCAGTGGTAGATAACTTGTAAACTATATGCTTTTCGTATAGATAAATATTTTTTTTTTAAAAGGTGATATTTTCTTATAATGATTAAGGAGAAATTTACGTTTTTCAATTTTGATTTCTTTTCTTGACATATTTTATGCATATCATTGAGTTTTGTGATTCATATTTAAAAACAGCGTAAAAATATCAGTAAGTACTCCTGGACCAAGTGGTAAGAACTAAGAACTTAACACATTTCCTTCAACCAACCCGGGTTCAAACCCCGTAGATAGCAAAAAGGTAGAAAATGATGTATGTAAATAGTGAGATAGACAGATAGAAGCGGAAGTGAGGGGTTTTTTGGCGCGTGGGGCGCGTGAGGCGAAAACTTTTTCTCTGATTTTTCGTTTCAGCGTTTTCTTCGATTCTCATCGCCGGTGGGGTTTTTCCCTGCTGTGGGTGAGCTCTGGTGGGGCTCTACCGGTGGTTGAGGGTTGCCGGCTGGCCTTTAAGGTCCCCTGGTTCCATTCGTGCCCAGAAATCCTTTGAGCTTCCTTCGTATTTCGGTGTGTGAGTACTGTTCTATTGAGTTCTTGAGGTTGAGGTGTAGCCGCGGTAAGATGGAGAAGGAAGTTAAGCAACCTGTGAAGACCTGGTCGGAGCTAGTCTCGGGTCGTAGGTCGGATATGAGCTTTATTGAGATACCAGAGGCTGCGATGGTGAACGATGTTCTTCGTATCCCGAAAGAGGTGATTGATAAAGGGTGTGAGAAGCTCCAGTGTGCTGTAGTAGCTCAATTTGTTGGGCCACAGCCACCGTTGAGGGTTTTTAATGCTGTGGCATGCCGATTGTGGGGTTATGAGGGGCCGGTTCTGATATCGGTACTTTCGGAGAATTTCTTTCTGGTGGAGTTTAATTCCATCCAGCTATGTGAATGGGTGCTTGATAGATCTTGGCATATTCATAATTCTGGATTGATCATGAGGAGATGGCATAGGGGGATACAGCCGGTTAGGTTCACCCCAGCGACTACTCCAGAATGGGTAATGTTCAAGAATGTGCCGACGGAGCTAATTACATTGGATGGTATCAGTTGGGTGTCGAGTAAAGTTGGAAAGCCACTTAACAAGTATGTAAGGGATGGAGTGAGTATTCGTGTATGTCTGCTAAGAGACAAAGCAATACCATGTCCGGAAGTGATGAAAGTTGAGCTAGATGATGGTATTATTGAAACTATTGAAGTTCAGAGGTTTCAGGCTAGGGAGTTTAAGAAGCCTGAGGCTGTTAAAGGTAAGGAAGCTATACCAGCTGAGAAGGTGTGGGTAGTGAAAAGCTCAGTAAAAGACAAGGGTCATGATAATGCTACAACTTCAGGAACTGCAATGGTACAGGACACTTCTGATATTATTGTTGTAGGAACTGGCGTGGTACATGTCCCGTGTGAAACTCCTGATCCTATTGATGTTGTGAAATCTGCTTCGTTGCAGGAACTGGGACAAGTAAGACGAAGAAAAGAAGGAAGAATCGTAAGAAGAATTTGGACAAAGTGTTGCATGCTGCATCTGTATCCCAACCCATCGTTATGCCTGTGAATGATGTTCAATCTGGCAATGGTTCTGCATCTCCTGTGGGAGGGACAGAAGCACCAGCTTTGGATGTTGTTGTGCAGGGGGTTGGAGGGGGGTCAGGCAATGGTTCCAAGGCTTCTTTGCAAGTGGAGGAACCACCTGGCCAGCTTAGGCAACTAAGTAGCCCTAGAATTGCAGAAGGTGATGGTGATCCACATAGATGTTCTGAAAGTGATGTAGGTTCTTCTACTGAAGAAGAAGCTGTACAAGAGGTAGTTAAGTTGAAGCAGAGGGCAGTATCAGGTGTGAAAACACGAAACAAAAGGAGATGAGAATTCTTGCTTGGAACACAAGAGGGTTCAACAAACTTTGTAAATATACTGCTGTTTCTAATTTCATTAGTTACTATAAATTAGACATTATTGCTATTTTGGAGCCTAGAGTGAGGGCAGAGAAAACTATTCCTCTGTTTGAAGAAAGGTTTGAAGGGTGGTTTGTTGAGTTTGCTTTTGATGGGGATTTGGGCAAAATCTGGCTTCTTTGGAAGAGGGATGTCCCATTAAAAGTGCTGGATGTAGGTAAGCAGCATATTCATGTAGTAGTTGAGATGCTAATCCTTTCTTATGCACTTTTATATATGGATCTAATGATAGAGTGGAGAGAAGGAGACTATATGCTAAAATGAAGGATTTGAGTCAGACTGTTATGCCTTGGTGTGCGCTGGGGGATTTCAATGCTTATCTGGATCCTTCAGAGGCTTCAAACTGCCCCTCAAATGTTGAGAGTATGGATGATTTTAGGAGTTGTACTAGAGATTGTGAGTTGGTTGAGCATATATCTGACGGCCCTGCTTACACATGGGTTAACAACAGGATGGATGATCCTATTGCCAGGAAGCTTGATAGGGTTCTTATTAATATAAGCTGGCAGAATTTGCTGCAAAGGAGTAAGGTGAATATTCTTCCTTCGAGTGAGTCAGATCATTGTGCTGTTTATTTTGACACTGCTTTTGATAGTATAACAAAGCCTAAGCCTTTCAAATTTTACACCTGTTGGGCTAATCATTCAAGCTATAATGATATTCTTAGAAGAGTTTGGAGTAAGGAGGTTAGAGGTAATGCTATGTTTAGCATTTGTAAAAAGCTAAAGTGGTTGAAAGCGGAGTTGAAGGAGCTTAATGCTAATTGCTATTCTGATATTCAGAAGAGAGTCAAAGATAAGGAGAAGGAAATTTCTGTTGCAAAATTGAGATTGTTTAATGATCCATCAGTGGGGAATTTAAGTGCTGTGCAGATTTTGGCAGATGAATTGATGATGGTTAAGAAGGATGAAGAAAGTATATTAAGGCAGAAATTGAGGGTGGATTGGATCAAGCTGGGAGATGCTAATACTAGGTATTTTTACAACTATGTTAAGACCAGGCATGCTGTTAATACTATAAGACAAGTCAGAAATGAGCAGGGGGTGATGGTAGAAGAAATAACAGATATTGCTAAGGTAGCTGTGGATTTCTATACTAAGCTCTTGGGAAGCAGTAAAGGGGTGAAAGCTATTGATCTGAATACTGTTGTCAGAAGGAAGCTCAGGCTGGATCAGAGTGACAGATTAATTGAAATAGTTACCCTAGAGGAGGTCAAGAAGGCTGTGTTTAGTATGGCTAATGAAAAAGCCCCGGGGCCCGATGGGTACAATGCTTTCTTTTTTAAGAACAGCTGGGATTTAGTAGGGGATGATGTAATGAAAGCAGTGATTTATTTCTTTGAAGAAGGGATTAGGCCACCTGCAGTGAACTCAGTTATTTTGGCCCTAACACCTAAGAAGAACAATGCAGCAGAAATGAAGGACTTCCAGCCTATTTCATGATGTAATGTGCTGTATAAGATTGTATCAAAGGTGATAGCTAATAGGCTTTCCACTGTGCTACCTGATCTGATTAGCAGGTCTCAAACAGCATTTGTGAGAGGAAGGAAGATTGGTGATGGAATTCGGCTGGCTCATGAGCTGTTGAGGAATTACAAGAAAGTTGGTATTTCTCCTAGGTGTGCAATGAAAGTTGATCTTATGAAGGCCTTTGATTCGGTGGAATGGAGGTTTATTATTGATACCCTACAAGCTATGCTTTTCCCTGATCAGTTTGTGAGATGGATTGAGGCGTGTTTCATGTCTACCATGATTTCAGTTAACATTAATGGCTCCCTTAGTGGTTACTTCACGGCTAAAAGAGGATTAAGGCAGGGTGATCCCATATCACCATACCTTTTTGTGATTTCTATGGAAGTGCTTAATTGCTTATTTGAGCAGGCCATTCAGGAAAGGAAATTCCAGCTCCATCCTCAGTGTAAAGCTGTTAAGGTTTCCCACCTAAGATTTGCGGATGACCTTCTAATCTTCACGAAAGCCAATACTCGAGCTGTAAAGGAGGTAACTGATATCCTTAAGGCCTTTAATGAATGCTCAGGGCTACAATTTAATCCTGAGAAGAGTTCTATCTATACTGCTGGTGTAAAGGATGATGAGGAGGACATAATTGTGCAGTTATCTGGGTTTGTTAAGGAGTCTCTTCCTTTCAAATATTTAGGCATCCCTTTAACTTCGGGTAAGCTTAGGAGATGTGACTGTAAGAGCTTGGTGGATAGGATTACAAAGAAGGTTACAGACTGGAAGGCAAGAAAGCTGTCATATGCAGGTAAGTTACAATTAATAGACACAGTGATTGGAGGTACGTTGAACTACTGGATGTCTAACTTCATTATTCCTTCCTCTGTGATTAAAGATGTGGAAAAAGTGTGTAATAGTTTTCTGTGGGGGTTTGAAATTGGTCAAGGGAAAGCTAAGGTAGCTTGGAATATAGTGGCGAAGCCAAGGGCTGAGGGAGGGTTAGGAGTTAAGGATTTTCGTTCCTGGAACTCAGCTAACATCATTAGGCACCTTTGGGATATACTATCTCAGTCTGGATCCTTGTGGATAGCATGGCTTAATGCTTATCGGTTGAAGGGTGTAAGTTTTTGGAATATTAACTCCCCTGCAGGTTCATGGCATTGGAAGAAAATTCTGAAGATTAGAAATGCAATTCAGGCTTATGTCAGTTTAGACGATGATGGGGATTTACTGTGGTGTGGAAAGCTGATGCCGAAATTTAAGTTGACAGTTGTTTGGGAAACTGTTCGTGTTAAAGGCATGGAGGTTTTATGGTATGATTTGATATGGACTGGATATAGAATTCCCAGAAGGTCTATAACAGCCTGGTTGATACTTAATGGCGGATTGGCTACAAGAACCAAGATCAAAAAGTGGAACTCTGGAATTGATGTTAGATGCTTGATGTGTGGTAACAGTGAAGAGACAAGGGATCATGTGTTTGCAGATTGCGAGTATATTCAGTCTCTTATGCAGGAGTTCCTTCCGGAGATAGCAGGTTGTAGTTGGAGTGATGGGGTGGATAAAGCTATTGGCTGGAATTCTGATCAGGTTGTGAACAAGCTCAAGCGCCTGATTTGGAGAGTTATGGTGAGTGTGGTGTGGTTAGAGAGATGTCGAAGGCATTTTACAGGAGCTATGGTGTGTGTTGAGGACATGGCCAAGCTTATTAGAGAGGAGATTTTGGTTTTCTCTAAAGGTCATAGAGAAGAGAGGTGTATAGTTAGTTATATGTAAGAGGGATTAGATAGAGTTTTTCCTTTAGTAGTTTTTAACTCTTTGTACTGTGATTTCTCGTTTTTGATGGAATACAACAAGCTAATTCATCAAAAAAAAAATAGTGAGATAGACCAGTAAGGAAAAATATCCTCGTAATAATATATTCTTTTTAAAAGCATATATATGTGTCTCTAAAAAAATTATCAGCAACAAAAATAAGTGCCTCTAAAAGGCGGCTAAGATGACAGAATAATATTAGTTTAAAGTAGCAATTACTAACAATTATATCTGCCACTATTTCTTCCATTAGTGACAGATAACATGTGCCACCGTATTTGCCTCTAAAGACCTTTAGCGACAGGAGCGTTGGTGGCACTTAAGCTATCTGCCTCTAAAACTCTATAGAGGCAGAAAAATGACTTTTAGAGGCAAATACGGTGTGCCTCCGTAACCAGGTTTTGTTGTAGTGTTTTTTTGTTATGGCATTCATTCGTGTGAAATATAGGTTCCTAGCTCATTTATAGTTAGAGGGTCCACGTACGATCCATCTAGGTTATTAACTTTCTTTCATTGTTTTGTTGTTAATCTTATTGTTTGTTGAGTCTCGCTTTTAACATGAATATATCATTCGTATCATTTTAGTATTAGAGCTCTGAATCAATTTAGGAGCTACATTTTCCTTTTTTTCTTATGTTTTAGGAGATACGTTTAGACTTGGCGATTGCTATCCGAAAATCTGCTACTCACCCGACACTCGACTGATATGGGTGTGAATTACCAATTGGCTGGGTAAAGTTGACAACTAAGGGAAATCCTGATATCCAGTTTGAGTTGGTGATGTGCGGGGACGGAATTGAAGGTATCCGCTCGACGGATACCCGATACACCAGTTTTTTCCTTTTGAGAAAAGACTGTCAATCAAACAACAATCAATTTATTATATTATTAACAAACAAAAATAAATGTTTCTAAATAAAACTAAATATAGAGAAAATGTACGTGCTAAGGTTAGAATTATTCATGCAAGACTTGCACAAACTGACATTCTCATTCTGTTTGGGGTTTACTCAATACCCGTTTATGGGTGGGGATGGTTTGGATTCCTTACCTGTTTAATGTCGCGGGACGAGAATGGGTGGGAAATGGATACTAAGTATCTCGACCCGTAGGTACCCATTACCAAGCCTAGATTGTATGTTGAGGAGTAACTAGTGGCGAGATGCTGTAATATCTTACCCGTAATGATCAGTAGGGTTTTTCATAATCACTCGTCTAAGAATGAATGAGATTAAAATATGAAATTATGAATAATTTGTGCTTAATATGTGTTTTGATATATTGATGATATGATTTTTCATGATGATTTTCTTTCATGATTGATTTTATACGGTAATTAATGATTCTCTCTTTTTTTTTTGGTAGAAAGACGGGTGCAAGGCACCCAGATCAATTAATTAACTGGAATCGAGCGGGAAAAGAGGCTCCCGTACAATCGCTAAACAAAGCACTCCTAACAGATGGAGGAAAAGAAGAAAAGGGGTGAAAACCCAACGAATTACAATGGCCCAAATGGGCGAGAAGGTCGGCCACTCGGTTGGCTTCCCTATAACAGTGTCGAATAACATCCTGCCAATCACGAGATCTCAAAAGATGGATCTGATGTAGAATAGTTCCGTGGCGAGAGTCCCACTGAAGAGGCCCCTCGATGGCATGGACAGCGGCAAGAGAGTCTAACTCGAGGATTACCTTCTTAGCTCCAAGCTCCCAGGCATTTGCCAGCCCAATTTCTGCAGCCCTCAGTTCTGCTCGCATGATGGAGCAAGAACCCAAGTTGGCCGAGAAAGCTGCCAGATTTCGCCCTTGGTGGTCTCGGATAACCCCTCCTGCAGCAGTCAGACTATGAGGCTGAGTGACTGAGCCGTCAGTGTTAACCTAGAGCCAGTCATCAGGTGGTGGGATCCAGCTAATCAGAGTATCCCTAGTCCTTCCGACTACATTTGATAAGCTCTGCAACTGAGCATTCATTGTCTCTCGAACCCCGACGATCCAATGAAGGACTCGTAGGCGGAGCTGATCGCTTGTTACAGAAACCTTCTCGAAAGTAGCCTCGTTCCTAGCCTTCCAAAGAAGCCAAGTTGCAATACCGACAAGCTGGCCTGAGACAGGGTTACTGAGTTCTCGCATCAGCCAATCAATAAGAGTACATGAGAAGAAGGTTGTAATGTGGTCCGACAGAATGATGTCCGTCCAAAGTTTCCTTGCTGTTTGGCAATCGCGCAAAACATGGAGAGTATCCTCTGAGGTAGTTCTGCAGCTCTGGCAAAGGTCATCATCAGTGAGATGTTGTCTTTTCCGTTCTCCATTTGTAAGGAGGCGGTTATGAGCCACCAGCCAGAGGAAGAACCGGACACGATTTGGTCCCTGCCAGTTCCAAACTGTCTTCCAAAGTGATCCCTCGTTCCCTTTACTTGTCGCCGCCAGAACTTCATAGGCGAATTTGATCGAGAAATGGCCTCTCGGATCGGGCCCCCAAATTAAATCATCCTCACCACTTCCCTGAATAGGATGTTTCATCCCTGCAATTTGAAGTACAATATGAGGTGGCAAGAAACTGTGTAAGAACATCCAATCCCAATCTCCATGTTCATCAGTGGCTTCGGCAACGAGGCACCCCTTTTCAACATCGTCGAGAGCTCTAATTGCAACATCAGCCAGGACAATCCCACTATCCAGCCAAGAGTCAAACCAGAAGGAGGTAGAATTACCATCACAGATGCTCTTCTGGCAGGCCTTTCTCAGGTTCGGCCACACTCTACGGATTTCGCGCCACAGAGGAGAACCCCAATTTTTCCTCCTGATGGTAAGTTCCTCATTAACCTCCTTTAAATACTTTGAAGTCAGAACTCTAACCCACAGCTGCTCCGGAGACTCCAGAATTTGCCATCCAAGTTTCATCAAGAAAGCCTCGTTCAGCTCCTTCGCCTTCCTGAGTCCAAGTCCACCCTGCCAAGTAGGCCTGCAAATCACATCCCAAGATAATAAGTGGATTTTCTTTTCATCTTTAGACCTACCCCACACAAAGCTATGAATCCTAGAGTCAATAGACTTAAGGATAGAAGCAGGGAGGGTGGAGGTTTGCATTGCATACGAAGGCAAAGAGTTCAACACTAGCAAGAGTGACCCGTCCGGCGAGGGACAGGGTCTTACGTTTCCAACCATCAAGCTTTTGGTCAATGCGCTCAATAATATACTCATAGGTGTTTTTATTGATGCGACCATGAAGGACAGGAACACCCAAGTAACGGCCAAGATCTTGAGTCTCAGCAATACCCAATAAGCGACAAGTGTTAATACGCATAGGGCCAGTGTGTTCTTAGAGAAATAAACACGAGATTTTTCTAGGCTCACCATTTGGCCCGAGCGCGACAAAAAATATCAAGACAATTAGAGATAACACGGCATTGATCCGAGTTCACTTCCCCGAATAGAACAAGATCGTCTGCAATGAAGAGGTGAGATAAACTCGGACCATCCTTAACAAGCCTAATGGGATGCCAGGAAGCACTATTAACCGCATTAGATATTAAAATGTTGAGGCGCTCGATGCAAAGAGTAAAAAGGAAAGGGGAGAGATGACATCCCTGACGGAGGCCACGACCGGGCTTGAAGGCTGGGGTCAACTCTCCATTCCAAAGAATTTGGGTAGAGGTCGTCGAGATGCAGCAACCGATGATTTTAATCATGTTCTCCGAGAGGTTTGCACAGCGCAGCGTATCTTCAACGAAGCTCCATTCCAAGCGATCAAAAGCCTTAGCCAGGTCAAGCTTGATGGTCATCCAACCCTTCTTCCCTGTGCGGCTTCGCATGGTGTGAATAACTTCCTGGAGGATGATAATGTTGTCGGAGATGTGGCGCCCGGGAACAAAGCTTGTCTGAGCTTCCCCCACTAACTTGGCCATGATTCCACGAAGACGGTCCGCAATGCATTTGGCCAAAATTTTGTAAGTAACGTTGCAAAGGCTGATGGGGCGGATTGAGACATCTTCTCCGGTTTATTCAGCTTGGGGATGAGGACAATAATTGTCTGATTCACCCTTTCAATGAGCTCCGGGCAGCTGAAGCAAGAAAGCGGAAAGTTAGAAACATCATCACCAACAGTGGACCAACATTTTTGAAAGAAGAGATGGTGAAAGCCATCCTTCCCTGGCGCTTTAAGGCTTCCCATTGTTAATGATTCTCTTTTATGATATTGTTTGAATGTGATAATAAATCAGTTAATTAGATGGTTTAAATAATAATATAGCATGTGTAAATGAATGTTGGATGAAATGTTAGTTTAGTTGTGATGACTAGATAGTTGAACTGGAGATGAGATGGGGTGTTTGTTTCATGGATGAAATGGATTGATGGTACGAATCCATGTAGTGACACTTGTTTCTTCGAGATATAAGTGTCGCTAGGATATATGTAGTAGTCGTTGCAATATTTGAGTTCTAATCATTAAAATACCAAATGATTTTGAAGTTTTAAGTTTTTTTTATGGAGATAAAAATTTTAATGAATAATATTATAGTGAATGTCCATGATTCACATAGGATGCTTCCTTAACATTGATCATAAGAATCAATGTCTTCCATGACCCATTCTTCTTCCCATTTATATGTAATTATATGAGCCCATTCATGACTCATTATTCTCTCTATTCATGTGTAATTACATTAGCCTATAGGAGTTATGTATGTGCCTATAAATAGAGCAGATCATTGTATCTATTGGTATGAATAAAAAAGAAGCAATTCTCTCCTCTTTCTCTCTTGTGTTTTCTCTTTATTTCATAGTTCATAGTTCTCGATCATTTTCATAACATAACATCTTAAATTGGAATTAGCAGAATTTTTTGAATTTTCTAAAAAAATTCCTTCATACGTAGAACCTGAGGAAGATTAGAGAAATTGATGTTAGTTTTTCAAGGAATAATTATTAATTTATCCAAGAAGAAATTTGAATGATTTAAATAATAACTTTGGCGGTGGACTTTGATATTAGATGTTAAGGCCCCAAAATATCTTAATTCTAGCTTAATAGCCCAAGAGTGAATTATTATTCAGCCCAACTACGTGGTTTGACCTAAATCTTGTTGTTCAACCCGGCATTGAGACAATTTGAACAGCCGGTGCGGTGAGCAGAACCGTGACGATGGTGGTTGCTTGAAAGAAGCACGGTGAGTAATTTCCAAGAAATCTAGTGGTCGGCGACGGTGCGAAAATCGTGTTGTATGACTGTTGGAAGTCGGCGGCAGCGGAGGTCGCCGCGTGATAGGGCTTCGCCTAAAAAGTTGATCAGAAAGAGTGATCAGTTTTTACCTAATAAAAGCTAAGTGACTGACTTGTATATTATGGATTTTATAGGATGATGATGAAATTTTATGGATTTTGCAAGGTTAATCTCTGACTTCGATTTTTTTTACAGTTTGGGATTCCGGTCAATTCAGTGAACGTTGTGTAGATTTGGATTAGTAAGTTGGGGAAAGGTCAGGGTTGTTCTACAATTAAGCACTTTGATCTGAGAATAATTTCAGTTCAGTCACTGATAGTTTTGAGTTTGGAACAAATTGGTATTTGCCCATAAGTTTCTCATTTGACCTCAGTTCGGTTTAGAGTTTTTATTTATAAGACCATGGGGATGAGAAATATCTTGTGGAACAAAAATCTACAAGAAAATGACCCCTTACATTTCATGAATTCCAATATCGACTTGTCCACGGTTAGAAATATTAATAGCGACAGGTAAAATGCTATTCATATAATTATGTAAGGAGTCTTGATAGTATATTTTTTTAGCCACCATTAAGCAATCAACAATGGTACATATCTACATTTTCGTAATCACTATTTTTTATCGTGAATAGAACCACAGTTAAACGAATAATGATTGATCATTATTAAACTTAACACACGTTCAGGTTTTATTTAGGGTTATTAATTTTAGAAGTCCCAGACTATGACGTATTATAATTAGAAGACTCAAATCTAACCTGAATTTCAAAATCATAAACGATAAACGATATTAGTCCTTATTTGTTAAAAATTATAAGTTTAGGATCATGTGGCTAATGTTATGAGTGAGTTGGCTAACTCACTTACTCCTAATAAAAATTAATATTCTAAAATGAAATAAAATAAAATAAAAAATCTCCAACTCTCATTCTCCCAACAAGGCAACAACCCTTCCCAACTCTAATTCCCCAACAATCCCCTCCCTGAAAATATTCAAGACTCCACACCCGATCTCATCTGCTCCTGTTAAGAAAAGTACCAAATTTGCAGTGTTACAGGTGGAGGAACCAGATCAATCCCAAGCAACAAAAGCGGACCAGGAGTCATTGCTTGAGAGGCAAATCGAAAAACATCATAAAGTACTTGAGGAGGCTCTTAATGATCCCTCACACGAACGGGCTCCAGAATCCCAGACCTCAACCCAACCCTCCGGACCGGCCCTCGCCAACATTACAAACATTGGGCAGAGTGGCGGGAAAGCGAAGGCAAGCCAAAAAGGTGGCCCGAAAAATATTACTCTGACAGATTCAAACAGCGGTGCTAGCGAGTTGGTGGCGGTGTTGGTGATGTACCAAAACATTGCCTTTCAGGCAGACCCGATAGAGCCAGAGATGGCGAAGCCCAAGGCAACGACAGCTCCTAAGAGTACTGTGGTTAAGACTAAAGCCTCCGAGCCGAAGTCGAATCAGATGGCTATCAGGAAAAGGATCGTTAAGAAGAAAAGTATGGTCCTGGAGCATTCCGAAAGTGCGGGACCAATGACCACAGACACTAAAAATGACGCGCTCAAGACTAGGAAGCCTCCTGGCCGTTCTTGATTAAGGAGCTAACTAGGTCGTCTCTTTCTTGTGTCTTTGATGATTATTTTTTCGTGGAATTGCAGAGAAGCGGGTTATGACGAGTTCATCCCGACTCTTAATTATTATCTTAATACTTACAAGCCTTTGATTGTGATAATCTTGGAACCCATGATCAGTGGTGAGGTGGCCTCCAAAGTTATGTATAAAATTAGTTTTGATAGCCGTCTGGTGGAGGATGCACGCGGCTTCGCGGGTGGTATTTGGGTGTTGTGGAATAAGAAGTGTGCGAATATTATTGAGCGGGGTCGGTCGGAGCAAGTTATACCCTTCGAGATTAAAGGCCTCGGTGACTCTTGTGTCAGCTGTCTATGCTAGCCCGTATGCTACTAACCGCACCCTTTTGTGGGATGAGCTGCGAGACTAGAAGTCGAGAATTAACCTCCACTGGTGCTTGGTTGGTGACTTTAACTATATGCTCTCGGCGGGTGATAAAAGGGGAGGCACTCCTTTTGTTCCCTCTCGAGCAGCCTCGTTCAGGCAATGTGTTGATAACTGTAGCCTCTTGGAGCTTGATTTCGTGGGCCCCCAGTTCACGTGGTTTCGTGGTTCGTTGGGGGAACGTATTGATTGGGGATTGGCCTCTACCGAAAGGAAATGCAAATTTCCAGACTCGGTGATTCAAAATCTGCCAAGACTTAGGTCTGATCACAGACTGATGCGTCCTATTATTGGAGTATTCATTCCCTCATTAGGCGACATTTTTTTATGATTTATCTATCTGATTGGCATGATTTTGAGTGAGTTTCGTACCCCTTGGCTCCTTGGGACCGTTTTATTGTTTTTTCACGTTTTTGGTTCATTTCAGGTGATTCATGATGATTGGGGATGAACCGGGAGGCTGTATTCGGTTGGATCTGTCATAGATGTTCATGGAGGTACTATAACTCTTAGGGTAGGACAAGATCATGCTACCTTTCGTCTTGATAATAACATCCAATTTCCTCACCACTATGATGATTTGTGTGCTATTGAAGAAACTGTTATTGTGCTCTCTACATTTGTTTTTACTAACCTAGCGAGTGAAGACTCGCTAGAGAAGTGTATTTTTTCTGGTTAGTTTGTTGATGCAGGAGTAGTCCGGGATGAACAGGTAGCATCTATCATCACGTATGAGTCCATGGATTTCCAGAGCCAGGTTCAACAAACTTCTTTTGCACTAGAAAATCAGCTCTGGACATCATATGAAGAAGCTCCGGAGCTTGAGTTGAAGGATCTGCCTTCACACCTAGAGTATGCTTATCTGGGAGGCGACTCCAAGCTTTCGGTCATTATTAGCTCGACCCTCACTCTACCTCAGAAGGATGAGCTCATACGTTTGCTCCGGAGACACGTGCGCGCTATAGCTTGGAAGGTGACGGATATGAAAGGGATTCACCCTTCTTATTGTATGCATCATATCTTCCATGAGGAGGATAAGAAACCGGTTAGACAACCTCAATGACTTCTCAATCCAAATATGATGGAGGTTGTAAAGAAGGAGGTGATCAAGCTTATGGATGCTGAGATAATCTATCCCATATCTGATAGTAAATGGGTGAGCCCGGTTCATTGTGTGCCGAAGAAGGGAGGCATCACCGTCGTTCCTAATGCAGCGGAAGAGCTCATCCCTATAATGACAGTTAACGGATGGAGAGTCTGTATTGATTACAGGCAATTGAACGATGCCACAAGGAAAGACCACTTCCCTCTTCCTTTTATTGATCAAATGCTTGAGCGTTTGGTGGACCATGAGTATTACTGTCTCCTGGATGGGATGTCCGGGTATTTTCAAATTCCCATTGCGCCAAATGATCAAGAGAAGACCACTTTTACATGCCCGTTTGGTACTTTTGCATATCACAGAATTCCTTTCAGACTCTGCAACGCGCCAGCTACGTTTCAGATATGCATGATGGCTATTTTCAATGAGCTCATTGGAAATGTTATGGAGGTATTTATGGATGATTTCTCGGCTTATGGAGATTCTTTTGAACATGGCTTGAAGAACCTTGAGAAAGTCCTTAAGAAGTGTGAAGCTACAAATTTAGCTCCTAGCTGGGAGAAGAGCTATTTTATGGTGAGGGATGGCATTGTGCTTGGGCACAAGGTTTTGAAGAAGGGTATTGAGGTTGATCCGGCAAAGATCGACACCATTGCTAAGTTGCCACCTCCCTCCTCCGTCAGGGCAGTAAGAAGCTTTCTGGGTCATGCAGGATTCTATAGGCGGTTCATCAAGGATTTCTCTAAGATTACCTTGCCTATAACTCGATAACTGGAGAAGGAGGTTCCTTTCCTTTTCGATGAGAAGTGTATGACAACTTTTGAGACCTTGAGGAACGAGCTCATTTTTGCACCTATTGTTGTAGCTTCGAATTGGGATCTGCCATTCGAGCTTATGTGTGATGCGAGTAATTATGCTGTTGGAGCTGTCTTGGAGTAGCGGATTGAGAAGAGGTTCAAGCCTATCTATTATGATAGCAAGACTATGAACGAGGCTCAACGGAATTACACCACTACCGAGAAAGAGATGTTAGCGGTAGTCTTTTCCTTTGATAAGTTTCGCTCTTATCTTGTGCTATCTCAAGTCATAGTTTTTACAGATCATGCATCTATCTGACACCTGATGAGCAAGGCGGATGCCAAGCCAAGGTTGATTCATTGGATTCTTCTCCTTCAAGAATTTGATTTCGAAATCCAAGACAAGAAAGGGTCGTAGAATGTAGTTGTAGATCATTGTCACGGTTGGAGGGACCTGAGCAGAGTACAGACGATAAAAGAAACTTTTCCGGAGGATCATCTTTTCACCGTTATGATGAGTGAGGCGGAAGGGCCTTGGTTCGCGGATCTGGCTAACTTTCTAGCCACCAATTGTGTGAGGACTGATTTCTCTTGTCAATAGAGGAGGAGCTTCTTTAACGAGGCGAAGAAGTACTTCTGGGATGATCCGTACCTATTCCGAGTTGGCTCTGACGACATCATTCCGAGGTGTGTTACTCTAGCTGAGGCTTTTGACATAATGGAACATTGCCATTCAGGACCTGTTGGTGGCCACCATGGAGCGAACCGCACGGCTCATAAGATCTTGTCTTCTGGATTCTTCTGGCCTACCATCTTCAAGGATTGCCAGGATTTCATCAAGGCGTGCGATGTATGCCAACGAGCAGGTAAGATTTCTAAACGTGATGAAATGCCTCAAGAAATTTATGTGGTTGTTGAGATCTTTGATGTGTGGGGAATCGACTTTATGGGTCTTTTCACCATGTCTTTCGGTAACAAGTACATACTCGTGGCTTTGGATTATGTATTGAAGTGGGTGGAAGCACAAGATCTTCCCACTAACGATGCACGAGTAGTTGGAAAGTTACTTAATAAACTTTTCTCTCATTTTGCTGCACCTAGAACCATTATTAGCGATCGTGGAACTCATTTTCAGGGTCAATTTAATAAGTTATGCCAAAAGTTTGGTGTGACCCATCGTTTGTCCACGGCTTACCACCCTCAAACGAGTAGTCAAGTCAAGGTGTCAAACCGAGAATTGAAACGGATCCTTGAGAAAACTGTCGATCAATCCCTGAAGGATTGGTCTACCAAGCTAGATGATGCGCTTTGGGCTTATAGGATGCCGTTTAAAACGCCAATAGAAACCTCCCCATATTTTCTGCTATATGGGAAAGCGTGTCATCTGCTAGTAGAGCTCGAGCATAGATCCTACTGGGCCCTTAAGGTACTAAACTTGGATGCTAGTTTGTCAGGTTTCTAAGGTAAGAAAGGAAATTACAGGTATTGGAGCTTGAGGAATGGAGGAACCGAGCTTATGAGAGCTCAAAGATTTACAAGGAGCGTACCAAGAAGCTCCACGATTCACGCTTGAAGGGAAGCAAGGAGTTTAAAGAAGGAGATCAGGTCCTCCTCTACAATTAACATCTCCATCTCTTCCCGGGCAAGCTGAAATCTCATTGGATGGGTCCATTCACCGTTTCTAAGGTCATTTCTCATGGCGCTGTGGAAATTTTAAAGGCCGAAGAGGAACCCTTTAAGGTGAACGAGCATCGTCTGATGTTTTACATCACTGGTGAGTTCGTTGGTGTGGCGGAGGATCTCCGTCTCGAGACACCTTAAACTAGTTATCGTCTAGCTCAAAGACGTTAAACGAGAGTGCTTCTCGGGAGGCAACCCGAGGCTGGAGTCTTTCAATTTTGTTGAGTCAAGTCCGTGGTAGAGTCGTGTGTCGAGTCAGTCATGTCTGGAGAGTTTTATAGAGTCTCGGGGTCGTCCGGAGTTGATTTTGGGTGCTAAGTGTGTGCAGGATTCGTCCAATTTAAAGCAAAATTTTTGGAGGGCTACAGGTCATGGCACACGGCCGTGTACCAATGATACACGCTGTGTATCATAGTACACGCCGTGTACCACAACACACGGGCATGCCCAATTTGGAAGAATTTACGGACGAGAAATATAGCTAAGGTACACTGTCGTGTACTGATAATACACGGTCGTGCCCCACATTTTATGAAATCTCGGGCAAAAAATGGAGCTAAGGTACACGACCGTATACTGATAATACACGTCATGTATTACAGTACACGTCGTGTACTACCAATACACATCCTCCACCCAAGTAAGTTTTCTTCTCTCTCCCTTTTGATTTTTCCACCACTTTCTTCTTCCTCCCAGCAGGGCCGACGGAAAACACCACCATCTCCTTCGAAATTTCATTCTCCACTTCTCAAAATCCATCTCCCAAACTCACATAAACCCATTACCCACTCATCCCCAACAACTTTCCCTTAATTTTCACACCTCCTTCACATTTACAGCCCCCCATTCATCTCATTCACCCTCCATTGAAGCTCTTCACCACCATTGGTGCTCCTCCTTCGAATTTCTCTTGCAAGGTCAATTTTAGTCATTAAAATGTCATCTTCCAGGTATATTCTTCCTTCCTTACTCTTTTTAACTCCTATTTCATGAATGGAAGTGAAGAACCTTGGATTTGAGAGAGGAATTTTCGGATTACATGGATGTCCTCATTAACCCTAATTTTTGAAGTTTTATGAATGGTGAAACTGAGCATGGATTCTTGCAATTAACTATCTAGGATAGCTCCATTTCGAATCGTGGCTTGTTTGGACTGCATTTTCTTGACGAATTGCATGTTATAGGTTACTTTCCTACGCCGATTTTTTTGCACATTGGGGATTTCTGAATATGGATGAATTCTTATGGTTTAAGATGTATTGCATGATCTTGTGATGTTATTTGACGTTTAGAAGGGACTGATTTGGATTCACTATGCCTTGATTGAGCTACTATGAAGATTTCACCTTACTTTGCATTTTTGTCAGTTCTTGATCATTTGATTTGATCATGATTGCTTAGTTGGCTGACTTAGACTTGATTATTGCTTTCTTTGGGGATACCTCGTTGTTTAAGTAATATCGTTTCTTTGTTCCTTTGGCTAAATTCTCAACTTGCTCTCATGTTTGTTTAGTGAACCTTATTAAGCTCATGTTGAACACATTGATGGGTTGGGATGCCATGATCTTGTATGGGTCTATATTTGTGTGAGCTAGATCCCTTGTGGCTAGCATGAATTTCGTGCGCTTCTTCCATACCCTTGAAGTTATTGTGTGGTTGCTTCCTTGTAATTGCAGGGAACCACGACCAAAGAGGCAGAAGAATGTGGTAGTGGATACCACCTATCAAGTGGCTGACATGCCGCCCGCTATACAGGTCGCCTGCTTCCGTTTCACGGATACGAGCGACCTCGTCAAGTGGCGTGTTATCAAGAAGAAATGAATTCTCGCCTCTTGTAGATTTGATTGGGAGTATTTCAAAGAAGAGGGATGGGCGGAGAAGCTCAGGGCGCATCTAGAGAGGACATGTTTGACTCCATTTTTCAAGGTGGACAAGCCGGGATATGAGTGGCCAACGAAAGAGGCTATCACTACTTTTCGCTTCAAGCCCATGAGGAAGCGAGATGACAACAAGGATATCCGATTCCGTTTGGGTGGGGAGGAGCATAAGCTCACCCTAGATCAGTTTGGTATAGCATTGGGTTTCTACACACAAGAAGAGCTGGCGGAGAGTGGGGACTTGGTGGTTTATACCGGTGTTGAATCCACCACAATAGTCGAAGCATTTTGGCATGACCTCGCCCCCTCGGATCGTTTGAAGACTACCAAGATAGGAGAGACACAGTACTATGTATCTAGTCGGTCAAAAGCCTCTTTGATGACTAACCCGACGTACAGATGTATGCAGATAATATTTCGGGAGACCATCACCTAGAGGGCGAATGCAGGTGGCATCTGTAACGCTCGGGATCTGTTCATGATCTGCCAGGTTCACTTAGGTCGGCGCGTCCATTTGGAACCTCTTCTTGCCAAGCTCCTCGCCTCCCAGAACGCCTCCAACAAGGTGGACTACTTAGTGGGCGGCACCTATGTCACCAGGTTGGTCAACTTCTACAGATGCATGTCTAAGTTTGGCTCCGTGACGCTTCAGAGGAGGGTGACTTAGGGTTCTATCACTCCAACTCTACCCCGCTCTAGAGGGATTGAGTCCATTCTTCCGGATTACTGTGCACCTCTGCATGAGAGGAACGTGGGAGTGCAGGAGGAGGAGGATGAGGATGACACTGAGGTTCCTCCTACTTCCGCGGCACCTTAGTCTACTGTTGGAGGTTCATCCTCCTATGACATGAGTTGTGAACGCCACCCGGTCGTTGTTCTGCGGGCGGTTCAGCCAAATAAAAATTACTAATGCTAAAAAGCGTATAACAGATCGTATTCCGAGGGCTTTCTATGATTGGTTACTTCAGAACTAGCAAAATACTCAAAGGTAAACACGTTGTGCGTGGTGTGAGTTCCATGACTTCTACTTCTAAGGAATGCAGAAAAATTAAAAAGGATTAAACTAAAGCAGATTGGGAATTAGGGTTTTGAAAACAAGAATGACAGACGAACTTAGACTTTGAATCCCCCTTCGTTCCCCAGAGCATTGGCAATCAACAGATCAGCGAATTTCGATTCTCATTCAATCAATTACTAGGACACCACCATAACTCCTTACCCTTAGGTTTAAGACCGGCGAACGTTCGCTCTATCCGTTCTAACTACCAAGATTAACTAGCCGCCCGGGTACGGTCGCCTCTCGCAACGACTTAATTAATTGGTGTGATTACTAGTGATTAATGAGTTACTCTTGCAGTGAATTAACCATAACCGGTTCCTACGAAAGGCACACTCCAATTATAAGGTCAATTGTTCAATTCGATGTTCTAAAGTAAGGCGAGCGTTCGCTTCTATCCTTAGCTTAACAAGAATCTAATCTAGGTGATTAATCCAGACAAGAAACATGAACAATGAAGAACGAATCAAACATGAAAAAGAACTGATTGAATTTCGAATCTAATCACCGCCGATCCGTGACCGCTTTAAAGCCCTGGGTCACTTAGGGTTCATCTAGTCTAAGCTCTAAAGGGTTTAGCCACTCATGATTATTACAAAAGAAACAAAGACAAGGAAAGAGTTCATCATTCAGAGGAAGAACAGAAAAGAATCTGAAAAACCTAATTTAGACGACTCTGGCAGACTTCGATCTTCGGTAAGTTACACTCCTAGCTCTGGTTCTCCGAGATGGAAGGGATGGCGTCACGATCTCTATCCGGCTCTTCGAACTCCAGCTCTTCGCTCCATAACTCAGAGAATTCTGATCTCGAAAAGTTGTATTATGATTAATTATGATTCTCCCCTTTGTTGGGCCGTCGGGTTAAGTATAAATACTTAACCCTAAATTAGCCAAGTCAGCCTTATATTTTCGCCTAATATTCCTTAAGAATTTCGGTGAAAATTCCTTTGAGTTCAGGGGCTGATTTCTCTGGTCTTGAATTTCGGTTCGAAGAGTTGATTGATTTCGCCGAAGACATGCTTTGACTCGGCACCAGTTGATTTGCACTATTTATTTCGCCGAAGATGCAAGCCTGTTTTCGCCGAAAATGCAAGTGTGAATGGGCAGATTTCGGCTTGAACTTGATCGACTCCTTTGATCGATTCCGGTTTGATTCCTCGAGGTTCCTACGCCTTAGACACATCCATGGCTACGTTATTTGACGGCAAAAACCTGTGCTAACACAAAAACACTAGAAAACCATCAAATAGACCCGAAACGGGCCAAGGTAACACAAATGGCACGGGATAGGGCAATCGATTGAATATTCGTTATTCTACCCTAAAAACCATGTCTTAAGCAAAGAAATGTCGCTTAAATGAGGCTGATAATCACGTCAAATTGAGTGTCATCAAATACCCCACACTTAAGCTTTTGCTTGTCCTCAAGCAAACTGAATAGAAATGCTCATGTTCATAAATGATAAGATCGATTAAATTGGAGTTTGATGACACTCGATTAGATGTGATTATCAGCCTCATTTAAGCGACATTTCTTTGCTTAAGACATTGTTTTTAGGGTAGAATAACGAATATTCAATCGATTGCCCTATCTCGTGCCATTTGTGTTACCTTGGCCCGTTTCGGGTCTATTTGATGGTTTTCTAGTGTTTTCATCTTAGCACAGGTTTTTGCCGTCAAATAAAGTAGCCATGGACGTGTCTAAGGCATTGGAACCTCGAGGAATCAAACTGGAATCGATCCAAGGAGCCAATCAAGTCAAATCAAAAATCTGCCATTCACACTTACAGTTTCGGCGAAACCAGGCCTCCATATTCGGCGAAACCAGCAGTTCAAATCAACTGATGCCAAGAGAAGGATGGTTTCGGCGAAACCAATCAACTGCTCGGACCGAAGACATTGAACAGCCGGCGGAGCATTGAACTCAAAGCAAGTTTCGCCGAAACTATCCCTATGGTTTCGGTGAAACAATCAGCTCAACCCGGCCCAACTAGGGTTAAGTATTTATACTTAATCCGGCGGCCCGAAGAGAGAGAAGGAGAAAAAAAGGGGGGAGGCATTCGATAGAATTCATAATTAATCATAATACAACTTTTCGAGATCAGAATTCTCTGAAGTTCTGGAGCGAGGAGTTGGAGTTCAAAGAGCCGGATAGAGATCGTGACGCCATCCCTTCCACCTCGGAGAACCGGAGCTAGGAGTGCAACTTACCAAAGATCGGAGTCTGTCAGAGTCGTCTGAATTAGGTTTTTCAGATTCTTTTTTGTTCTTCCTCTGACTGATGAACTCTTTCTTTGTCTTTGTGTCTTTTGTAATGATCATGAGTAGCTAAACCTTTAGAGCTTAGACTAGATGAACCCTAAGTGACCCAGGGCTTTAAAGCGGTCACGGATCGGCGGTGATTAGATTCGAAATTCAATCAGTTCTTTTTCATGTTTGATTCGTTCTTCATTGTGAATGTTTCTTGTCTGGATTGATCACCTAGATTGGATTCTTGTTAAGCTAAGGATAGAAGCGAACGCTCGCCTTACTTTAGAACATCGAATTAAACAATTAACCTTATAATTGGAGTGTGCCTTTCGTAGGAACCGGTTAGAGTTAATTCACTGCAAGAGTAACTCATTAATCACTAGTAATTACACCAATTAATTAAGTCGTTGCGAGAGGCGACCGTCCCGGGCGGCTAGTTAATCTTGGTAGTTAGAACGGATATAGCGAACGTTCGCCGGTCTTAAACCTAAGGGTAAGGAGTTATGGTGGTGTCCTAGTAATTGATTGAATAAGAATCGAAATCCGCTGATCTGTTGATTGCCAATGCTCTGGGGAACGAAGGGGGATTCAAAGTCTAAGTTCGTCTGTCATTCTTGTTTCCAAACCCTAATTCTCAATCTGCTTTAGTTTAATCTTTTTAATTTTTCTGCATTTCTTAGAAGTAGAAGTCGTGGAACTCACACCACGCACTGAGTATTTTTTTTCCTTTGAATAACTTGTTAGTTCTGAAGTAGCCAATCATTCGAAGGCCCGTGGAATACGATCTGCTATACGCTTTTTCTTAGCATTAGTAGTTTTTATTTGGCTGAATCCCGACCAACGACCGGAGGTCTCACCAAATTGGCGCCGTTGCCGGGGACTTCTTTTGATTGTTGAAGAAGAACTGGCAATTTATTCTTCTACTTTCCATCTTTCATCTTTCACCCACTTTGATTCTACACCGGTTGTGTTTATTTTTGTCTTTTGCAGGATAAGAAAATTCAGAAGTAAATCACTTCCGCTCCACCTTTCCTACCACGATGGCTGCTAGTGTTCGGTCTCCCATCTTTGTGCCGCGCAATGAAGACGATCCTGCCTATGAGATCAAGACCGCTTACTCGGAAATGATCTCGAGGGGTCTACAGTTTGAAGGAAATCCTCATGATAATGCACACACACACTTGGCGGATTTCCTTGCTTTTTGCGAACCTTTAAGAGTGGGGGCCTCAGAGTGGATACCTTCTGCTTTCGACCCTTCCCGTTCTCACTCCGAGGCGCCGCAAAGAGATGGTTCATTAGCAGGCCACCCGGTCTCTACACCAACTGTGAGGATCTCGCTCAAGGATTCATAGAGGAATACTCCCCTTCTTCCAGAACCACTGCTTATAGGAACAACATCCCAAGGCTCAAGGAGACCGGAGGAGCTAAGAGACATTGGAGAATAGAAGAGCTTATTGAAGCAGAAGTCCAGGAGCGATTGAAGAAAATCAATGCTTGCTCGGTAGAAGAGGTGAACTTTATTCCTGAGGGCTTCACCAATAGTCAACAGGGCTACCCCGACTACTGTTAGTCCAGACAACCTCAGGGATCTACATGGGGGAACACAAGGGATAACGAGGTAGACAGGAAGTTCGACCTGATCATCACCAGACTCGATGATCATGACAGTCAGCTCAAGGCTCAAGCTCTCATCAATCAAGAACAAATAGCATCTGGACAACGGATTCAGCAAGTCGTGAACAACATCTCGAGCATGCTAGCATCTGGTCGACCATTTGGCCAGATTCCAAGCCAGACAGAGCCAAACCCGAGAAAAGAATAGGCTAAAATGGTAACTGCTCGAAAACTTCCGAACTTAATTACTGATGCCTTTTCTGTTTTACGCAAGATCGCTGAAACTCCGGAAGAAGAGGAAGAAGAGGAACAGAAATCAGCGCCTAAGGATGATCCTCCTCTTGCACCATACGTCGTGAAGCCTCCTTTTCCTAGAGCACTGTTGCCAAACGCAAGGATCGAGACTGGCATGAAGGGGAACAAGGAAGGATACCCTGACATTCGTATTAAGAAACCTGTCTCTCCATATCCAGCTAAGTTATCTGATCCTGGTTCTTTTACCTTGCCTTTGGTCATCAATGATGTTGAAATTGAACGTTGCTTAGTTGATCTAGGAGCATCTGTTAATGTCATGCCTGTGAGTCTATATGAAAAGTTAAACCTAGGGGAACTTGAACCACCCAGTATGCAACTCGTCTTTCCTGATAGATCGCTTAAAACCCCTAAGGGAGAGATTAAAGACGTTGTCACCAAATGTGGTCCGTTCACGTTCTTAGCTGATTATGTGATTATGGTTACTAGTACAGATGACGCTACTATTCTCATAGGTCGACCTTTCATGGCTACTACTGGAATGAATATTAACGTTCCTAATGGTTCTTTGACTTTAAGAGTTGGTAAAGAAACGAAAACGTTCTGTCTTAAAGACGGCATGAAATATGACTCTAGGAATGAAGAATCTCACTGCTTAGCTGTTGAAACTGTGGAGTTGACTCCGGTCAACTCCGTTACTAATGCTTCTTCCAGTGTCTCTAGATCAGTTGTTGCTACAGGTATTAAACAGGTCATTACGAAGAAGCCAGAAATTTCGGTTCAGAAGCCGCTTAAGAAGAAGAAGAAGGAACTGCAAGCCTCTTCTAAATCACCGAGCATACCTCAAGGAAAGAACAAGAAGACGATGACCCAAATGGTCTGGAGACCAAAAATTCCACCGTCTTCCACCGAGCCAACTGCACCACCAAATCGTTCCGAGAAACCGGCGCCGGAACAAGTATGGAAGGAGAAGCCGAAAGCGTCTCCTAAGGAAGTACTAACGATCACCGATCCTGGTGATAACAAGCCGAAGATTGAAGATAAGAAGAAGCCGACAGTCCTCATACCTTCCATCGTCACACTCAAGAAGGATGATCTCTCCAGAGAACTGTTCAGACCGTTTAAGTTCGTTGATCATCTTCCCGATGGACGTACCAAACTACTACATGCAAACGGGAAGAGATTCACGCTTACCGGAGAAGTCCCGAAGCTGTACTTCATGAACTCCGACGCGAGCGTGAAGGAGAATCTAAGTTGAAATGTCTCCTAATACCGTCCAGGTATCGTCCAGCTCAAGGACGTTAATAAAAGAGCGCTTCGTGGGAGGCAACCCACGGCTGGAGTCAGTTTTGTCTTGTTTCAACCTTGGTATTTTAGAGTCGGTTTGGGAGAGCCAAAAGTGTCAGTTTGTTTGATTTATTATTTTTCGTGTAGAGTCTGCATGTCATAGAGTCAGTTGCAAGTTGATTGAGGTCGTTCCGATTTTTGTGGATTTAACTGTGATTTTCTGAAGTTAGCCGATTTACGAAAATATTTTCAACCCGAGCAGTTCAAAATTTTCGGCGAAGCCACTACCATTTTCGGCGAAACTGATTCTTGATTTTCGAACTCATTCTTCCTGTTTCCTATTTTCGGTTTGAAAATTTTCTGATTTCGGCGAAACCATCCCAACTAAGATTTCGGCGAAACCGAGCTTCCATTTTCGGCGAAACCGCCTTTTCAAATCGGTCAATCCATGTTAACTTGTAGTTTCGGCGAAACCACCCCCTACTTTCGCCGAAACTGATTTGAAAAATCACTTAATTATTCCCTTTAAAATCCGGACCTCTCTCTTCTTTATCCCATTTTCGCACAGCCTACCCGAAACCCCCCCTCTCCTTTCGAAATCGCCGAACGCCCCACTTTCAAAACTCACCGTCGCCGCCGTTTCTCGCCGCCGCCGCCATCGCCGACCGCCGCCGCACCTCTCCCCTCCTCATTCCGATCCCAACAAGTCCTAGAACGTTCGAATCGGAGCTTTGCAGCTCCAGTCTCCGAAACCTAGTTTTCAAAGTTTTTCACCGATTCCTCCCAACCCGTTCACTTTTTGCATTCATGACTTCAAGGTAAGTTGTAGAAATTTTCGATACGAATCTTTTGACATATGGATTGCTGCATTTCGCCGAGGTTGACTTTCGGTTGACTTTTCGGTTTACCTCGTTTTGCGTGCCGACTGTTTCGTGTGAACTAGGATTAATTGAACTTATAGAACTGTTCTAGGATGCTTAGGGAGTTCCGTGCTTAATTTCCATATCATTTGGTCATGTGTTGCTATGCATACGATTAATTCCTTGTTAAGTTGACTTTTGTGAGAAATGTCGGTTTGACTTTGAACTGCTGTGATCGTTTGGCTGTCCGATGTGTTCATTCTCGTTCATATTATCGAGCTGCCATTTGAAATCATATTTTACTGTCATTCTCCAAGTTATGATAGTCTTGCCATGATTAGGGTTCGATATGCTTAAATGTTGACTTCCAAAATGTCGGTTTGACTTTTTGAACTCTGATTGTGCTTATCCGACTCTGGCTGTTCCTAAGTATGTATTTTACTGTCTATGATTACCGGTTACTCCGCTTTGCTTACCTAGTTTCCCTCATTTCTTTGTGAAATTGAGTTTTTTCTACTAAGTGTGGGGTAAGGTTTTGGTCGACTAATTTGGTTTCATTCTGGTTTAGGAACACCTTTGAGCGCAGTACTAAGGCGTGACTTGATGGCGCCTCGAGCTCAGGAGCTGCCGCGCCCATCACACCCGCTATTCTGGGTCCTACACCTGCACTCCCTCGCCATGCTGGATACCATCCCACCATCGCCCGTCTACCGGACTTCTACTTTGAGAGCTTCCAGAAGATCGAGCACATCGGTGGAGCTGACGTGCGTCCTTTATCCATGGAGTCACTCCAGGAGCATGACGAGGATTCCTACCGGAACGTGCATGACGCCCTAGCACCGGCCGGTCTCCTAGAGCTGACCACCATAGCCGCCGAGTTCCCAGACATTGCTCTCCAGGAGTTCTGGGCGACATTTGACTTGGACGAGCATAAGAGGAGACGGGGCCAGAAGGTGATCACCTTCTTTCTTGGTGGGGTGTACAGGCAGCTCACCTACGATGAGTTTGCCACTCATCTGGGCATCCCCTACGAGCACTATCACGATCACCACCTCGGCTGGGGCGATGATGATGACGACGAGGAGTTGCACGCCCTCTGGAGCCACATGACAGGCGTGTCTGGCGATCGCCTCGGGAAGAGCAACTCAGTTAAGTCTCTCTCTCACCCGCTCTATAAGTTTATTCATATGGTTTGGCGGAGGTCACTTTTATATGTCAGAGACAATGATCGCCACCATATCCTTAAGGAGGAGCTCGTGCTTCACCGAGCCATCCGAGAGAGCTACCCTCTCCACCCCGGCTGGGTGCTAGCTCACATCTTCAGCCAGCGAACCAAGCGGAGGAAGCTACCACGCAAACTCTTGGGAGGCAACTTCATAGGTCAGCTCATCCTCTCCTTCGGCATCAGCCATGAATATGGCCCTAACATTCCACGACACCCAATTATGACCGTTGGAGGAGACTTGGCGGTCGAGTACGACTTAGAACTCGACCTCAGTCCCCATGTAGCAGCAGATCCTCCACTCCAACCTGCGGTCGAGTCGGAGGACGAAGATGATGCTGAGGAGCAGCAGTCGCAGCTGCCGCCTGAGTTTCGAGATTATATACCCTCGCCACACCATCAGGCAGGGTACATCCACCAGTCGCCGCCGCGCATTCCAGATCCATTTCCGGCGCATACTCACCAGCCGCGACATCACCTCGCGGATGTGGGAGAGTTATACGAGCGACTGCAGGAGTGGCGCATCACCGACAACGGCGCTCAAGAGGCGCGATGGACTATTATGCAGCAACATATGCGCCGAGCCGACCGGCGATATGAGGCACAGATTGCGTGGCAACGCCAGCTTGGCGAATTTCTCAACTTTTCACCTCCCGGTTCACCGGACCAGCAGTGATCGGGTTGTATTCCTTTTCTGGTGTCTTCTTTTTATTTATTATTTTCGGATTTCGATCCAACTTTTTTCTGTGTGGATCCGGGGCACTTGTCCCGGTTTCCTTTTTATGTTTCATTTGTTTTTGTTTTGTAGGCAGTTGGGAGATTCCCTTTGCTTCAGGTTCTGTTACACTTCCCTCCGCTCCGAGGATCCGTGCTTACCCTTTGAACTCAACTGTCCTCTTCCAGGTTCTTCCAGTCCACTCTGAACTCTAGAATTAGACCTGTGAGGACACAGTCCGATTTAAGTGTGGGGTAGGATGCTAGAGAACCTGAACCTTGCATGAACTTGATTGCCCTTGAGTGTGTTTTGTGTGCCTCGTGATTCCATTCCAGTCTCTCTAGCATTAGAATGGCTCAGTTCTTGATTTTTGATGTTAAATTGACTTCAATTTTGAACAATGACGTCTAGACTGTTCCACTTAGAACCTGTAACCAACGTGTCAGAACTGATATTAAATGAGTCTAGGTCAGAACAGATCACAAATCACTTCGGTAGTTGAAACTTGAATTAATTGAATTGATTGACTTGTTAACAACAAAGCTCGATAACACCGTTCTAAGATGATAAATGCTAGCTTCTTCCATGTTTTTTCACTCCATATTTGATCACCTGTGATTGTGGCTTGAGATTAGACGAAAATCCAATTCGAAATCTTGTGTAAAAAGTTATAACTAGCTAGGACCAAGTGGCTAAATTGTTGAATCAAGTAATTGAGTTGTTCAAGTTAATGTTAAGTTCTTTAAAGTGCTGAAAATAAAGCTAGGCAAGCCCGACACCTAAGTGAAGTGTTCGGGTTGAGCACTAGCAAAAGCACAAATACTGTGAGCTAGGCAGGTCCAACACCTAAGTGAAGTGTTTGGTATCGAGCACTAGTATGCAGTAAATAAATTGAAGGAAGAAGTTGAAACTTGATTAACTGCTGTTTAAATCGGTCCTAGCTAGAACATGTAACGTACAGATCTAGAAACGGATGAAGTCGAGTCGATAGCCACGTCACTTTTCCTACCTCCGCATCCACATCATGGCTAGAGCTTAAAGTCTTTTTGATTAGAATTGGTGTTATCATAGTCGGTTACTTATGATTAATTGTTTTGCCAAGAAACGAGCTTTGTTAAAACCACTACTTGAAGTGTGCAGAAATTAGTGAGATCGAAAACTTGTTTGGTTGATGTTCTTACATGTGTAGGTTAAGTTTCTACGTGGAACAGTCTAAACCAAATCGTTAGAATTGAATCTCAGTTTAATCTCGTGTCATTTGTGAATTTGAGTGTGTTCTAGTTCAGTTTGCTTGAGGACAAGCAAAAGCTTAAGTGTGGGGTATTTGATGACACTCGATTTGACGTGATTATCAGTCTCATTTAAGCGACATTTCTTTGCTTAAGACATTGTTTTTAGGGTAGAATAACGAATATTCAATCGATTGCCCTATCTCGTGCCATTTGTGTTACCTTGGCCCGTTTCGGGTCTATTTGATGGTTTTCTAGTGTTTTCATGTTAGCACAGGTTTTTGCCGTCAAATAAAGTAGCCATGGACGTGTCTAAGGCATTGGAACCTCGAGGAATCAAACTGGAATCGATCCAAGGAGCCAATCAAGTCAAACCGAAAATCTGCCATTCACACTTACAGTTTCGGCGAAACCAGGCCTCCATATTCGGCGAAACCAGCAGTTCAAATCAACTGATGCCAAGAGAAGGATGGTTTCGGCGAAACCAATCAACTGCTCGGACCGAAGACATTGAACAGCCGGCGGAGCATTGAACTCAAAGCCAGTTTCGCCGAAACTATCCCTATGGTTTCGGCGAAACCATCAGCTCAACCCGGCCCAACTAGGGTTAAGTATTTATACTTAATCCGGCGGCCCGAAGAGAGAGAAGGAGAAAAAAAGGGGGGAGGCATTCGATAGAATTCATAATTAATCATAATACAACTTTTCGAGATCAGAATTCTCTGAAGTTCTGGAGCGAGGAGTTGGAGTTCGAAGAGCCGGATAGAGATCGTGACGCCATCCCTTCCACCTCGGAGAACCGGAGCTAGGAGTGCAACTTACCAAAGATCGGAGTCTGTCAGAGTCGTCTGAATTAGGTTTTTCAGAGTCTTTTTTGTTCTTCCTCTGAATGATGAACTCTTTCTTTGTCTTTGTGTCTTTTGTAATGATCATGAGTAGCTAAACCCTTTAGAGCTTAGACTAGATGAACCTTAAGTGACCCAGGGCTTTAAAGCGGTCACGGATCGGCGGTGATTAGATTCGAAATTCAATCAGTTCTTTTTCATGTTTGATTCATTCTTCATTGTGCATGTTTCTTGTCTGGATTGATCACCTAGATTAGATTCTTGTTAAACTAAGGATAGAAGCGAACGCTCGCCTTACTTTAGAACATCGAATTAAACAATTAACCTTATAATTGGAGTGTGCCTTTCGTAGGAACCGGTTAGGGTTAATTCACTGCAAGAGTAACTCATTAATCACTAGTAATTACACCAATTAATTAAGTCGTTGCGAGAGGCGACCGTACCCGGGCGGCTAGTTAATCTTGGTAGTTAGAACGGATAGAGCGAACGTTCGCCGGTCTTAAACCTAAGGGTAAGGAGTTATGGTGGTGTCCTAGTAATTGATTGAATAAGAATCGAAATCCACTGATCTGTTGATTGCCAATGCTCTAGGGAACGAAGGGGGATTCAAAGTCTAAGTTCGTCTGTCATTCTTGTTTCCAAACCCTAATTCTCAACTGCTTTAGTTTAATCTTTTTAATTTTTCTGCATTTCTTAGAAGTAGAAGTCGTGGAACTCACACCACGCACTGAGTGTTTTTTTTCCTTTGAATAACTTGTTAGTTCTGAAGTAGCCAATCATTCGAAGGCCCGTGGAATACGATCTGCTATACGCTTTTTCTTAGCATTAGTAGTTTTTATTTGGCTGAATCCCGACCAACGACCGGAGGTCTCACCAGAGTTCAACCAAACACAATGAATTATTAGACAGATCGATCCTAGAACAAGAAACCTAACATGCATACAGATCAGCCAAACTACCTGGTCTCACTAATAAACTGCACACGACAGGTAGTTAGAAACCAATTATGCACGAATTTGACCTGACCGACCAGACTCCTCACACAGGATGTATATAGTACAATGGGAACTCTCACTCTCTGTGTTTAGGGACGTGTTTCTGCTCTCGATCATTTTCTGTTACCGAATTCTGTCATAGGTTTGCATTTCGACCACATCTCCATCACTGTGACAACACGAGTATCTAGTCAAGAAGGACTTCCCTGCTAGGACCGTAATGAATTCTACACTACTCGGGTTTATAATGAGATGGATGATGGGAATGAATGATGATGGCTTTGTGCGGTGTAGCTTTCGACTAACTGCCCTCGAATCTAATCTATGGCTTCCTACCGTCTAACCAAACACGAGTGGAATGATGAACGCTCGTCCTATGATACCCTCAAGCAACCTAGCACTTATTCTTTTTCTTTACACGATTTTTTTCTCTTTTCTTTTCAACTTTTCTTTTGACTTCGTTCTTCCATTTGTAGGGAGAAGAACGTTTTATTGAACTACACTTTGAACTTTTCTTATTTTCTGATTTTTCTGCTTCTCTCTTTCTTCTTATTTTTTTTTTATTTTTTTTTTCTTTTGTGCCGATTTTCTTTTAGTTGCTAGAGGGGTTTACACGTCTGGACATATTAGCTAAGACCACCTGTTTAATGGCTATAGGCAGGTTAACACAAACCGACTTCCGGTAGGTCAATCTAGAACTACAACCACAGGAGGATCAACGGGGAATGAAAGAAATGGGAAATGGCTGTAATGTATTATCGAACCGAAAGAACAGGCCAAGCTCAAGGGTCTAAACCTAGTGGATTTTATCGTTTGGTAGGCTATCTAGCTTAGTAGCTGAATCTAGGTGCCCCTATCCTTCTAGAACTCGTGTCATCGTGTGGTCTCGAGTAGGTCTCATGCAAATTCTAACTCATTCAAGTAAACAGAAAACCACTCAGAAAGAATTAGAATTGCAAGTTACGTGCAATGGATCAAAAGCTCACAGTTGGTTTGCTAGTCGGATTCGGTCATTTTCATGCAATCAAGGCTACAAACTACAAGTGTGATTTTTAAAATTCTGTTCTGACCAGGCAATTTAGCATCAAAGCATACAAGTTGGTTCTCAAGTTCTAGGTTAAGCAGTCTAAGCATCATTATGAAAGTTTGAACAACAACTTAACATCAAAAATCAAGAACTGAGCCATTCTAATGCTAGAGAGACTAGAATGGAATCACGAGGCACACATAAAACATAATCAAGGGCAATCAAGTTCATGCAAGGTTCTCTAGCATCCTACCCCACACTTAAATCGGACTGTGTCCTCACAGAACTAATTCTAGAGTTTAGAGTGGAATGGAAGAACCTGGAAGAGGACGGTTGATTTCAGAGGGTAAGCACGGATCCTGAGAGTAGGGAAGTGTAACAGAACCTGAAGCAAAGGGAGTCCACCGATTGCCTACAAAACAAAAACAATTGAAACATAAAAAGGAAACCGGGACAAGTGTCCCGGATCCACACAGAAAAAAGTTGGACCGAAATCCGAAAATAATAAATAAAAAGAAGGCACCAGAAAAGGAATACAACCCGATCACTGCTGGTCCGGTGAGCCGGGAGGTGGAAAGTGGAGAAATTCGCTGAGCTGGCGTTGCCACGCCATCTGCGCCTCATATCGCCGGTCGGCGCGGCGCATATGTTGTTGCATAATAGTCCATCGCGCCTCTTGAGTGGCGTTGTCGGTGATGCGCCACTCCTGCAGTCGCTCGTATAACTCACCCACGTCCGCTGGGTGCGGGTGGTGCTGTTGAGTATGCGTCGGATATGGCTCGGGATGTGCGGCGGCAACTGGTGGATGTACCCTGCCTGATGGTGTGGCGAGGGTATATAATCATGAAACTCAGGCGGCGGCTGCAGCTGCTGCGCCTCAGCAACATCTTCTTCCTCTGACTCGACCACAGGCTGGAGTGGAGGATCAGCTGCTACATGGGGACTGAGGTCGAGTTCTAAGTCGTACTCAACCGCCAAGTCTCCACCAAAAGTCCTAACCTGGTGGCGTGGAATGTGTGGGCCATACTCATGGCTGATGCCAAAGGAGATGATGAGCTGTCCTATGAAGTTGCCCCCCAAGAGTTTGCGAGGTGGCGTCTTCCTCTTGGTCTTCTGGCTGAAGATGCGAGCTAGCACCTAGCCGGGGTGGAGAGGGTAGCTCTCTCGGATGGCTCGGTGAAGCATGAGCTCCTCCTTGAGGATATGGTGGCGATCCTTGTCTCGAACATATAAAAGCGACCTCCGCCAAACCATATGAATAAATTTATAGAGCGGGTGAGAGAGAGACTTAACTGAGTTGCTCGTCCCGAGGCGATCGCCAGGTACGCCTTTCATGTGGCTCCAGAGCGCGTGGTACTCCTCGTCATCATCATCCTCGCCCCAGCCTAGGTGATGATCGTGATAGTGCTCGTAGGGGATGCCCAGATGAGCGGCAAACTCATCGTAGGTGAGCTGTCGGTACACCCCACCAAGAAAGAAGGTGACAACCTTCTGGCGCTGCTTCCTCTTGTGCTCCTCCAGGTCAAAGGTCGCCCAGAACTCCTGGAGGGCAATGTCTGGGTAATCAGCAGCTATGGTGGTCAACTCCAGGAGACCAGCTGGTGCTAAGGCGTCATGCACGTTCCGGTAATAATCCTCGTCATGCTCCTGGAGAGACTCCATGGACAGAGGGTGCACCGGATGTGCTGAATCTTCTAGAAGCACTCAAAGTAGTAATCCGGTAGACGGGCGATGGTGGGATGGTATCCAGCCCGGTGAGGGAGTGCAGGTGGTGGACCCAGAATAGCAGGTGTGACGGGAGCGGCAGCTCCTGAGCTCGAGGCGGCATCAAGTCGCGCCTTAGTCCTGCGCTCAAAGGTGTTCCTAAACCAAGAACGAAACTAGATTAGTCAACCAAAACCTTACCCCACACTTAGTAGAAAAACTCGATTTCACAAAGAAATGAGGGAAACTAAGTGGGGTAAGCAAAGCGGAGTAACCGGTAATCATAGACAGTAAAATACATACTTAGGAACAACCAGAGTAGGATAAGCACGATCATAGTTCAAAAAGTCAAACCGACATTTTGGAAGTCAACATTTAAGCATATCGAACCCTAATCATGGCAAGACTATCATAACTTGGAGAATGACGGTAAAATATGATCTCATATGGCAAGCACGAAAATATGAACGAGAACGAACACATCAGACAGCCAAATGATTACAGCAATTCAAAGTCAAACCGACATTTCTCACAAAAGTCAACATAACAAGAAATTAATCGTATGCATAGCAACACATGATCAAATGATATGGCAATTAAGCACGGGACTCCCTAAGCATCCAAGAACAGTTCTATAAGTTCAGTTAATCCTAGTTCACACGAAACAGTCGGCACGCGAAACGAGGCAAACCGAAAAGTCAACCGAAAGTCAACCCCAACGAAATTCAGCAATCTATATGTCAAAAGATTCGTATTGAAAAGCTCTACAACTTACCATGAAGTCATGATTGCTAAAAATGAACGAGTTGAGAGGAATCGGTGAAAAACGTTGAAAACTAGGTTTTGGAGAACTGGAGCTGCAAAGCTCCGATTCGAACGTTCTAGGGCTTGAATCGATCGGAAAATGGAGGGGAAGGGAGCGGTGGCGGTCGGCGGGTTACGGCAGCGACGGTGAGTTTTAGTGGAGGGTCGGCGGCGATTTTTAAAACGAATACGGGAGGGTTTTCGGCTCTTTTGAACGAAAATGAAAGAAGGGAAAAGAGAGGATAAGGTCGGGTTTTTAAAGGAATAGTGGTCCGATTTTTTAAAATTATTTTCGGCGAAAATGGAAAGGTGATTTCGCCAAAAATTTTAGTTTAAATGCACTGCCGGATTCTCAAGTGTGGTTTCGCCGAAAACAAGAACACGATTTCGCCGAAAATATCAGTTAAAATGGTTTCGCCGAAAACAAAAACTTTTCGAACCAAAAACAATGAACAGGAAGAACGGGTTCAAAATTTGAAAATCAGTTTCACCGAAAACAGGGGTGGTTTCGCCGAAAATTTTGAACTGTTCGGGTTTAAAATATTTTCGCAAATCGGCTAACTTCAGAAAATCACAGTTAAATCCACAAAAATCGGAATGACCTCAATCAACTTGAAACTGACTCTATGACACACAGACTCTACACGAAAAATAATAAATCAAACAAACTGACACTTTTGGCTCCCCGAACCGACTCTAAAGTACTAAGATAGACACAAAACAAAAACGGACTCCAGCCGTGGGTTGCCTCCCACGAAGCGCTCTTTTATTAACGTCCTTAAGCTGGACGATACCTGGACGGTATTAGGAGACATCCCAACTCAGATTCTCCTTCACGCTCGCATCGGAGTTCATGAAGTACAGCTTAGGACTTCTCCGGTAAGCTTGAATCTCTTCCCGTTTGCATGTAGTAGCTTGGTACGTCCGTCGGGGAAGATGATCAACGAACTTGAATGGTCTGAACAGCTCTCTAGAGAGATCATCCTTCTTGAGTGTGACGATGGAAGGAATGAGGACTGTCGGTTTCTCTTTTTCTTTCTTCTTCGGCTTGTTATCCCCAGGATCGGTGATCGTTAGTACTTCCTTAGGAGAAGCTTCCGGCTTCTCCTTCCATACCTGTTCTGGCGCCGGTTTCTCGGAACGAAATCGTGGTTCAGCTGGCTAGATGGAAGACGGTGGAATTTTTGGTCTCCAGACCATTTGGGTCATCGTCTTCTTGTTCTTTCCTCGAGGTCTGCTTGGTGGTTTAGAAGAGGCTTGCAGTTCCTTCTTCTTCTTCTTAAGCGGCTTCTAGACCGAAATTTCTGGCTTCTTCGTAATGACCTATTTAATATCTGCAGCAACAGCTGATCTAGAGACACTGGGAGAAGCATTAGTAACGGAGTTGACCGGAGTCAACCCCACCGTTTCAACAGCTAGGCAGTGAGATTCTTCATTCCTAGAGTCATATTTCATGCCATCTTTAAGACGGAACATTTTTGTTTCTTTACCGACTCTAAGAGTTAATGATCCGTTGGGAACGTTAATATTCATTCCAGTAGTAGCCATGAAAGGTCGACCTATGAGAATGGTAACATCATCTGTACTAGTATCCATAATCACATAATCAGCTAAGAACGTGAACGGACCATATTTAGTAACAACGTCTTTAATCTCTCCCTTAGGGGTTTTAAGCGATCTATCAGCAAAGACGAGTTGCATACTAGGCGGTTCAAGTTCCCCTAGGTTTAACTTTTCATATAGACTCACAGGCATAACATTAACCGATGCTCCTAGATCAACTAAGCAACGTTCAATTTCAACATCATTAATGACCAAAGGCAAAGTGAATGAACCAGGATCAGATAACTTAGCTGGATATGGAGAAACAGGTTTCTTAACACGAATGTCAGGGTATCCTTCCTTGTTCCCCTTCATGCCAGTCTCGATCCTTGCATTTGGCAGCAATGCTCTAGGGAAGGGAGGTTTCACGACGTACGGTGCAAGAGGAGGATCCTCCTTAGGCGCCGGTTTCTGTTCTTCTTCTTCCTCTTCTTCCAAAGTTTCAGCGATCCTACGTAAAATAGAATAAGCATCAGCAATTAAGTTTGGGAGTTTTCGAGCAGTTACCATTTTAGCATGTTCTTTTCTCGGGTTTGGCTCTGTTTGGCTTGGAAGCTGGCCAAATGGTCGACCAGATGCTAGCATACTCGAGATGTTGTTCACGACTTGCTCAATTCTTTGTCCAGATGCTATCTATTCTTGATTGAGAAGAGCTTGAGCCTTGAACTGACTGTCATGATCGTCGAGTCTTGTGATGATCTGGCTGAGCTTCTTATCCAGGTCACTGACATTATTATCTCTTTGATGCTGCTGACCTGGATAGGTATTGTTAAGATATTGGTTCTGGCGATTGCCAGGAGCAGTTCCATAGTTACCCGGATTGCGATGCGGCGGCTGGTAGACACCTGCCAGCGGATGGTTAGGCTTCTGATCCTGAGCTGGACCAGCCGGGCGGTTATTCTGGTTCTGGTAATAATTGGTGCCAGCATTGTAGGGGGTCTGTCTTGATAGTTCCCTTGCTGTCTGAAGTTACGGTAACCAGCATAACCATTCTGATTATTGACGAAGCCTTGTTGTATGAAATTTACCTCTTCGGCAGACCAGACTTCTGCCTTACCAAAGTTCTGACAACGACCTCCATTATGTGAGCAAGCTCCACACCACTCGCAATCAGCAACATAGACAGAAGCTGTCGGTGGCTTGATCGGTGTGGTAGACTTCTTCAAATGCTTCTCTACCTCTGCCTTGATAGTAGCTTCGAGATCTAGCTTGCTCCTTGATCCTTCAGATTTTCGCTCCCAGTTCCTTGACTTGGAGGCACAGTTTGCGAAGTGAAGAAGAGCAGCTTCAGGAGTGAGTGTAGTGCAACCCCCTTCAGCTAGAGAATCGACCCACTTGGCAGATTCTTCTCGAAGTCCACGAGCGAAGATTTCAGCTAACTGCCTCTGCTCGAATCCATGATGAGGGCAGGTGTAGAGAAGTTCTTGGAATCGATTCCAAGTATCATATAAGCTTTCTCCTTCTTTTTGGGAGAATCTGGCGATGCTGTCCTTGATGGCGGTTGTTCTGGCCGGAGGGAAGTATTCTTCAACAAAGTCCTGAGCCAGAGTATCCCAGTTAGTGTAGTAGCCATGTGGTTTGCCAGTAAGCCACCTCTTAGCAGCGCCTTTGAGAGAGAACGGGAAAGCTCTCAGACAAAGGGTGTTTTTGTCGAGTTTTTCGCTCTTAAAAGTACTGCAGAGATCAAGGAAGTCTGCAAGATGAGTGCACGGATTGCCTAGGGGTTGCCTTCAAACTGTAAATCCCTAGAGATCATGGTCAAGAATGGAATCTTGATCTCATAGTCAGGATCTCCTTCAATGCGCGAAACGGCAATGGCAGATCGAACGCTAGTCGCGCTCGGCTTGTTATAGTCTGCTAGACTCTTCTGTGCAGGTGGTGGTGGCGGCGGTTGATCGCCGTTTGGTGGTAATCATCGGTCATGGTAGGAGATGGAGGTGGTGAAAGTGATGCGGTGTATGAAGCGGATGAAGAGTGCGGTGAAGACAGAGATGAGGAACTCTCCTTCAGTTCCTCGATCTTGATCGTAGTGATGAATGGATTGGATCTGCCTTTCTTCAAAATATGTGATCGTAGAGGTGTAGCAGAACTGTCTGGATTGCCTGCCATCTTAGCTTGTTCGGTTTGAGAGCGAGTCTAAGGACGGTGAGGGATACACCTGTAAACCTACAGATAACAAAGACAAACAAAACCAGTGTAAAATCGAAGTGGGTGGAAAAATGAAAGATGGAAAGTAGAAGAATAAATTGCTAGTTCTTCTTTCGAACAATCAAAAGAAGTCCCCAGCAACAGTCGCCAATTTGGTGAACGCCACCGGTCGTTGTTATGCGGGCGGTTCAACCAAATAAAAACTACTAATGCTAAAAAGCGTATAACAGATCGTATTCCGAGGGCTTTCTATGATTGGTTACTTCAGAACTAGCAAAATACTCAAAGGTAAATACGTTGTGCGTGGTGTGAGTTCCACGACTTCTACTTCTAAGGAATGCAGAAAAATTAAAAAGGATTAAACTAAAGCAGATTGGGAATTAGGGTTTTGAAAACAAGAATGACAGACGAACTTAGACTTTGAATCCCCCTTCGTTCCCCAGAGCATTGGCAATCAACAGATCAGCGGATTTCGATTCTCATTCAATCAATTACTAAGACACCACCATAACTCCTTACCCTTAGGTTTAAGACCGGCGAACGTTCGCTCTATCCGTTCTAACTACCAAGATTAACTAGCCGCCCGGGTACGGTCGCCTCTCGCAACGACTTAATTAATTGGTGTGATTACTAGTGATTAATGAGTTACTCTTGCAGTGATTTAATCCTAACCGATTCCTACGAAAGGCACACTCCAATTATAAGGTCAATTGTTCAATTCGATGTTCTAAAGTAAGGCGAGCGTTCGCTTCTATCCTTAGCTTAACAAGAATCTAATCTAGGTGATCAATCCAGACAAGAAACATGAACAATGAAGAACGAATCAAACATGAAAAAGAACTGATTGAATTTCGAATCTAATCACTGCCGATCCGTGACCGCTTTAAAGCCCTGGGTCACTTAGGGTTCATCTAGTATAAGCTCTAAAGGGTTTAGCCACTCATGATTATTACAAAAGAAACAAAGACAAGGAAAGAGTTCATCATTCAGAGGAAGAACAGAAAAGAATCTGAAAAACCTAATTTAGACGACTCTGGCAGACTTCGATCTTCGGTAAGTTACACTCCTAGCTCCGGTTCTCCGAGATGGAAGGGATGGCGTCACGATCTCTATCCGGCTCTTCGAACTCCAGCTCTTCGCTCCAGAACTCAGAGAATTCTGATCTCGAAAAGTTGTATTATGATTAATTATGATTCTCCCTTTGTTGGGCCGCCGGGTTAAGTATAAATACTTAACCCTAAATTAGCCGAGTCAGCCTAATATTTTCGCCGAATATTCCTTAAGATTTTCGGTGAAAATTTCTTTGAGTTCAGGGGCTGATTTCTCTGGTCTTGAATTTCGGTCCGAAGAGTTGATTGATTTCGCCGAAGACATGCTTTGACTCGGCACCAGTTGATTTGCACTATTTATTTCGCCGAAGATGCAAGCCTATTTTCGCCGAAAATGCAAGTGTGAATGGGCAGATTTCGGCTTGAACTTGATCGACTCCTTTGATCGATTCCGGTTTGATTCCTCGAGGTTCCTACGCCATAGACACGTCCATGGCTACGTTATTTGACGGCAAAAACCTGTGCTAACACAAAAACACTAGAAAACCATCAAATAGACCCGAAACGGGCCAAGGTAACACAAATGGCATGAGATAGGGCAATCGATTGAATATTCGTTATTCTACCCTAAAAACCACGTCTTAAGCAAAGAAATGTCGCTTAAATGAGGCTGATAATCACGTCAAATCGAGTGTCATCAATGAGCCACCTTATGGAGGCCATCCATGGCATCCTAGCTGGGGTTGCCTCTTCCTAGCATAGTTATTGGGAGCAGCAGGCTGAGTATTGGAGACAGCAGCAAGGTCACTGGAAGACTCAGGAGGATCAGTACAAGAGCCTATCTAGCCAGATCACAGAGTTGGATACCAGAGTGTCCACGGTCAACGAGCGGGTCTCCGGTCTGTACGACTATGTGGATGATGGATTCCGGGTAGCTAGGGAGCGGGCGAACCAGTAGTATCTCAGCCTTAGTGCGTACCAGCGCTATTCTTATGACGCCCAGCATAGGGCTTTTGCTTCCACCATCCCGGATTATCAGCCTCCAGAGCCTTACATAGGACCATACTGGACACCGGCGGACCAGTGATGACTCTCATTACTCCAGGACTTCTTTATTTTTCACTCCCATACTTGTATTTTCTTTTTATTTGTGTTGGATTGTGAGTCGGTTTGTGTTTTGAGTCTTTGTTAAAATGTACTGTTGGTCGAGTCAGTTAAACTCTTATATTCTGCATGCTCTAATCGTGTTATGTTTTTCTCTTTCCACTATCTTCAGGATTTGTTGTCCTACTTTTCGTAAGTTCGACTCTGATCAAGAAATGCACTCCGATTACTCACTCATGCCGTCTCTGGCATCCTCATGATCTATTTCCCGGTACCCCTTTACACTTTTCTTCACTGTTTTGTGTGGTCCATTGAGGATAATGTCCGATTTTAAGTGTGGGGCAGGGTGTTTATTTTTTAGGGTTTCTTTCTACTGTAGTTCGGTATGCTATCCATCATTGGAACTTGCTCTGTTATTGACTTACAATGCTAAATTGATTTTCAATCTATAACAATGACACTTAGACTGTCTTATCTAGAACCTATAACCAGCATGCTTGAATTGATATTAAATGAATCCGGTCAGAACAGATTTTTAGAATCACTCTTGTAGCTTCACTTTGAATTGCACAAAAATGATTCGAACCCGACTAGTAGCCAATTGTGAGCTTTTGACTCGTTTCACATAACTAGCAACTTGTTTCTTTTTTAGTGGCTTTCTTGTACTTTGAATGAGTTAGAATTTTCATGAGACCTATTTGAGACCACACGATAACACGAGTACTAGGATGATAGAGGCACCTAAAATTGCTACCTAAGCCAGAAGCCATCCCAACTTTAATCTCCTAAGTGTAAACCCTTGAGCTTGGCCTGTTCTTTCGATTCGATATTATGTTACAGCTTATTCACATGTTTTTGTTCACCCTGTTGATCCCATTTGGTAGTAGCCTGAGATTAGCTAACCGGAAGTCGGTCTGTGGTGACTTGCCTATAGCCAGTAAACCGGTGGTCTTAGCTAGTATGTCCAGACGTGTAAACCCCTCTAGCAACTAAAAAATTTAGCACTAAAAAAATAAATAAAAACAAATAGTTCTAAACGTTCAAATAAAGTTCAAGTCAAAGTAGTAGTTCGATAGTTCTAAACGTTCTTCTCCCTACATATGGAAGAACGAAAGTGAATAAATGAAAAAAAATCAGAAAAAATAAATAAAGTGCTAAGTTACTTGAGGGTATCATAGGACGAGTGTACATTATTCAACTCGTAACTGGTTAGACGATAGGAATCCATAAATTTTGATTCGAGGGAGGTTAGTCGATTGCTGCACCGCGCCATACCCTTCATCATCATAAATCCCTTCATCCATTCATTATAAGCCCTCGTAGTATAGGATCGTTACAGTCCCTTGCAAAGTCCTTTTGACTAGTTTCTCGTGTTGTCACCGTGGTGGAGATTGTGGTCAAAATGCAAACCTATGACATAATTCGGTCAAGAAAGTGACTGAGAGCATAAACACGTCCCTAAACACAGAGTGTGAGAGTTCCCTATTACTAAATATTTTTTGTGTAAGGAAGTATGGTCGGTTAGGTCGGATTCGTGCATGATTGGTGATTGTTACTTGTTGTGTGCAAAGAATAGTGAGGCTTGGATTTGTTTGGTTGGCATTCTCTCATGTGTGGGTTACGCTTTCTAGATGAAACAGTGTAGGTTTAATTGTTAGAGATTGAACTTCAATTTGGTTGATATTGTCACTCGTGAATTCGAGTGTGATTCCAAATTTTATTTGTTTGAGGACAAACAAAAGTCTAAGTATCAGGTGATTTGATGCGTCCTATTATTGGCGTATTCATTCCCTCATTAGGTGACATTTTTTGATGATTTATCTGTCTAATTGGCATGATTTTGAGTGAGTTTCATACCCCTTGGGGCCGTTTTATGTGTTTTGCTCGTTTTTGGTTCATTTCAGGTGATCCATGACGATTGGGGATGAACCGGGAGGCTAAAAAATGCTGGAGCTGGAACTGAAGCAATACACGACATGTATTACAAAACATGATATGTAATAAAGACATGTAGTGTATTGAAGAAACACGCCGTGTATCTAATACACGACGTGTATTATGATGCATGGCCGTGTAACATCTTCTGGCAGGATTTTAATCCTATTCCTTCCTGGGAAAAGGGAGAGATATACACAATTCATTCTTCTTTCTTCACTGACGAACCAGACACTCTCGGAGGGAGAACTTGGAGCTTTGAAGTGACGACTGAGCGAGAGGAAGCGAGGATTTGCTCGGGAGTTTCTAAGATTCATCAGGATTAGGTTTTCTCGGAGTAAGATGTCTTCTTCTCCGGTTTTCTTCTCAATTGTATCTCTGACTTCTTCTGTTGCTATGAGTAGCTAAAATCTTTAGGGTTGTTTAGATTAGATGAAGCGTTAGTGAGGATTCGTATGGATGATGTCAGGTTTTTAACCCGTTTTTGTTAATCGATGTTTATTCAAACTTAGATGCAATTTCTCTTAAACCCTAATTTGAAGCTCTAAGAATTCGCAGATTGACCATATCGTAGAATTCGTTTCATCTTTGATTTCACGGGTCTGACCATGAACGTGAGTCATTCTAGAGTTTAGGAGTTCGTTAGGTTCTGCCAATAGCTTGACCATAGGATTGGAATACCTAATGTCTTTGCATGATTTTGTGACATTTCATTGTTCTTGATTCATTCTTGACAATTTGCAAGTTAGCTTGACCATAGGAGCTTGTAGGTTTGATAAAACAAATCTCTACGGCCTGACCACGGAGTAGAGATTACCAAAGGAAATTTTGAGTCATCAAGTTCGTCGAAACTGAGATTGCATTGCATTATCCATCTTAACTGAACTAGCGTGGCTTCGAGTCTGAACAACCGCCTTAGTCTATCTTTAAAACCCCAATTTGCTTTGCTTGCTTTGTTTGATTTAATTGCATTCTTAGTTAGTTAGTTCACAACCCAATTCTCAAACCAACACGAAACCTCGATTAGTTTTTACAAACATTTCTGAGTAATATAAAGAGAGAGACCCTTGGAAAAAATGATCTCGCTAGAGCGATCTAGTGAGTAAAACTTTGTGCGCGTTAATTTTTGCACCACAGACCAATTATGGTCTGCTTCCATGGGCTTGAAATTCCTAAACGAAAGGACAGACCTTTTCGTTTCTTAGTTTCGTGGATGACTCATAGTGACTTTCCGAGCATCCTTGAGAACTCTTGGGACAAGTGGGGTAATGCGGCTGTAAACATGTCCCTCCTGGTCGGGAAACTCAGAAAATGGAAGAAGGAGGTTTTTGGAAATATCTTCAGACGAAAAACAATATTGAGCCACCAATTGTCTAAAATTGAAATCTGTTGTTCGGTGTCGCCATCTGTTATGTTAAGTTCACAAGAAGCCAAGATTCAGAAAGACCTTGACCAAGTATTCGGAAAGACCTTAACCAATTGTCTGAAAGGCAATTTTGTGGAAACAGAAAGCTTGCAAAGAGTAAATGAGAGATGGAGATTGAAACACTCGATTCTTTCATCTAGCGACTCTAAAAAGGAGGAGTTTCAATAAAATCAGTGCACTCAAGAGAGCAGATGGGTCCTGAGAAGATGATGCTGCAGGTTTGAAAGTTATGGCTTTGTCCTACTTTCGTGCGATTTATAGCAAGGAGGCGTCGGTCCTTGTTCCGATTCCCTAGGCTTTTCACGTATTTCACCTAGCCAGGTAGAATCAGTTCGGCAGCTGCCTTCCTTAGAGGAGCTTCATGTGGTTGTGAAGGAGATGAGTGGATATAAGGCTCCTGGTAAGGATGGGTTCCACCTGATTTTCTTTCAGAAACAGTGGAGTATGGTGGGTCCGTCTATGGCACATCTGATTCGGAGATATTTCCTCAATCCTGATTGTGTTAATCAAATCAATGATACTATTATTGTGCTCATCCCGAAGAAAACTTAGTCGGAAACTATGCAACATTTCAGACCGATTATCCTTTGCAATGTCAGTTATAAAAATCTTACCAAGTGCCTGACAGCTAGAATGTGGCCCCTACTACCGACCCTAGTGGCCTCAACCCAAGCAAGCTTCGTCCCCGACCGGCAAATCTCTAATAACATCATTATTCTGTAGGAGGTGGTTCATTCGAGGGAACAATTAGGGGGTAGGGATGGACGGATGATTCTTAAAGTTGACCTCATGAAAGCATATGACAGAATTAGAACGTCTTTCCTGGAGGAGTCACTGGCTGCTACGGGTTTGGCGACCGAATTTGTCCAGCTGATGAGCCTTAGATCGTTGTTCGGGTTCAAACAAATAACTAACAAAGCTAACAAAGCTAGGGTAGATCGTATTCCGGGGGTTTCCTCCACTTCCTTACTCAAAGGTGTTGGCAATTTAATTCAAGTTTAAACACAGGTTGTGCGTGGTGTGAGTTCCACGACTTCTATACTAAAATACAAAGATGACTCGAAATGAGAATTAAAGCGAAGAAAGATTTAAGATTGAAAGATTGACTAGAAAGATGACAGACAAGCTTAAACTTTGAATCCCCTTAGATTACCAGAGCAACAGCAGTCAACAGGCCAGCGATTTTTAATTCTAGTTCATTCAGTTCATCGACACCATCATAACTCCTGACCCTTAGGTTTAAGACTGGCGAATGTTCGCTCTATCCGATCTAGCTACCACGGTTAATTAGCCGCCCGGGTACGGTCGCCTCTCGCAACGACTTAACTTAACTGGTGCAAATTCTAATGATTAATGAGTTACTCTAGCAATGGATCAACCCTAATCGGTTCCTACGAAAGGCACGCTCCAATTATAAGGTTGATTGTTCGATTTGGTGTTTTAAAGTAAGGCGAGCGTTCGCTTCTATCCTTAGCTTAACAAGAATCTAATCTAGGTGGCCAAACCAGACAAGAAACACAGAAAACGAAGAACAAATCAAACATGAAAGATGAAACTGAATGAATTTCGAATCTAATCACCACCGATCCGTGACCGCTTTAAGCCCTGGGTCACTTAGGGTTCATCTAATCTAAGCTACACGAGTTTAGCTATTCATATTCAATACAGAAGAATCGAAGACAAGCGAAGAATACATCTCAGGTAGGAGAACAGAGAAGAACTGTAAAACCTAATTTCGATGTTTCCTGGCAGCTTCAATCTGTTGGATCTTCAACTCCTAGCACTGGCTCTTCGAGATGGATGGATGGCATCACGATCCGTTCCTGGCTCTTTGAACTCTATCTACTCGCCCTGTCTCTCTCTCCGTCGTGGTTTGTGTGTGTGTTAAGTGATTGAAAAAAAGTGTAAGTCCCCTTCATTAGCCGCCGAATGCTGTATTTATACCTACCCGAGATTTTCTGATTTCAACTGGGATTTTCGCCGAAAATAGTAGAGGGATTTTGGCGAAAACTTCTTCCTACTCCGGGCAGTGGATTCCTTCTTACGTTTTCGGCAAAAACCCTAGGGTATTTTCGCCGAAAATGCATGTGTAAATGGGGCAGGCATTTTCTTTGACTTGAGCGATTTCTCCGGTTGATTTATGTGTGATTCTTCGGGGTTCCAACGTCTAAGACACGTCCTTGGATACCGTATTCGATGGCAAAAACCTGTGCTAACATAAAAACACTAGAAAACCATCAAATAGACCCGAAACGGGCCAAGGTAACACAAATGGCACGAGATAGGGCAATCGATTGAATATTCGTTATTCTACCCTAAAACCATGTCTTAAGCAAAGAAATGTCACTTAAATGAGGCTGATAATCTCGTCAAATCGAGTGTCATCACCAGCTTATCATGTCGTGCGTTAATACCGCTCGTTTTGAGATTATGTGGAATGGTGGTTTAACAGATCAATTTAATCTGCAGAGAGGGATTAGGCAGGGTTGCCCGCTTTCTCCGTTCTTATTTACTATCTGCATGGAATGATTGAGCCATATTATTAACGCTGCGGTGGACTCTGGCGAATGGTGGTCGATCTCTCTTAGCCTAGGGGGCCCTCAGCTCTCTCATCTTTTCTATGCTGATGACCTGATCCTTTTCGCTGAAGCTTCTGAGAGTCAATCTAGAGTCATTCGTGCTTGCCTGGACAGATTTTGCGCGACATTGGGACAAGCGATCATCAGGGAAAAGTATGTTATTTTTTGCTCCAAAAACACAAGCAGACGCAACAGCTTGCTTATTTCGTTTCTTTTGGGAATGCCTCTTACGCAAGATCTGGGGCGTTACCTTGGGGTGCCGATCCTCCACGAGCGAGTGACATCTCATATGTATAAGGAAATTTTGGATCGTATCAACAAAAAGCTGGCAGGTTGGAAAGTCAAAATCCTCTCATTGGCACCTTTGCGCAATTTGTCCTTGCAACTTTCCAACTTATGCAATGCAGACCTATGTCCTACCTGCTAACACCTATGAATAAATTGATAGACGAATTAGAAATTTCGTCTGGGGGACTACTGAAGAAGAGAAAAAGGTTAGCCTGGTGGCTTCAGAGAAGATTTGCTTACCAAAGGAGAAGGGCGGGTTGGGTCTCAAGATGGCTCGCCAACTGAACAGAGCATATATAACCAAATTGGCATTCATCTTCTTCAAAGACAAAGATAAAGATAAACTCTGGTTCATGTTCTTCAACACAAGTACTTTTCTAAAAATGATGCAGGTCTGATTGCTCGTAATTTGAAGTCGATGTCACCGCTATGGAAAGGAATGCTCAAAGAATGGGGAACGATGTTAGAAGGAGCCAAGTCGGCGATTCGGAATGGCCGTGACACTCTTTTCTGGACCAATTGTTGGGTTGATGTTGGCCTGCGATTGATCGACTTTGTGGATACCTCGAGGCCGAAGTTTGACATCAATTGCACGGTGACCGATATGACTACGAAGGATGGAGGTTGGAACTTTAATCTTATCGAAGGACAGCTACAGCCGGAGTTCGTGGATTTAGTTGCTGGCATGCCCCTGCCACAACAAAATAGGGGCGCCGATGATTGGATTTGGGGTGCGAGAAATCTGGACAATTCTCGATTAAATCGGCTTACAACCTCATCTGCCAAACTAAGGAATTACTAGAGTTATCGATTTGGAAAACCATATGGCGTTGGGTTGGCCCAAATCGCATCCGACACTTCGTGTGGCTAGCGGAAAAAGACCGTCTCCTAACAAATGCAATGAGAGTTCACCGTGGTATGGGCCAGGAGGCGGGGTGTGATTATTGTAAAGCTGCGGACAAAACAACTTCCCACGTTCTACGGGACTGCTCTTTCGCTAAGGAAGTCTGGAGGTTAACAATGACCAATTCTATTAGCGAATCTGAATGCCAGCTTCCTTTATCTGAATGGCTTGAGTCCTACCTTAAATCCGAAAGGGGCCTACAGTTTGGGATTTGTTGTCGGTACCTATGGAAATCTCGAAATGAGAGACTGTTTGCAGATGGTCGAGATAGCCCCTCAGTGGTGGTGGCAAAGACTGCTAAGTGGCTGAGCACGGTTAGCGAAGCAATGTGCCAAGAGGTGAGCGTGTTTACCGATCTGGGAATGAATAGAAGAATCAAGGTTAGCTTAAACTCGGATGGGTCAGTGTTGGGTGTCCGGGGAAGCTCAGCAGCCGGTGGTTTAATTTGGGATTCATCTGGGAACTGCCATCATGCTTTCACCATCAACTTGGGGGTGTGCTCTATCACAAGAGCTGAAATTTGTGGAGCCATAGAGGGGGTTCGACGAGCTTGGGGAGCTGGATACCGAAAGCTTGAAATCCAGCTAGACTCGATAGTCGTAGTTGCAATTTTGCTTAACAAATAGTTGTTTCCTTCTCACCAGTGCATCAGAAGCTTTGGAGTTCCGAGAATGGCTTCAACGAGACTGGATTGTAAGGGTGAAACATGTCTATCAGGAGGCTAATCATGTGGCGGATTATCTGGATAGCCTTGGCCATAACACCACTCGCGGAGCTCACAAGGTCGATATATCGAATTATAATCTTGCTTATTTTATCTGCTATGACTGTATGGGTATTTCAGAACCCAAAGTGATTAATTAATTGTTTGGCGCTTGTCGCCTCCCCACCAAAAAAATAAATCTTCAAGACTCCTACTCTCGACACCCTACTACTTCTTTTGTTCTTCGTCTACGCCAACCCGCAATATTGGCTTGGTTCAAAATGTGATGTGGGCTCCATCTTTGTGCCCAATGAGGATTTTATTTCCTCAAATCCTAAATATGAATTTGAGATATGGGGGTGTCGATTCGAGTACAAAGGGAAAATGGGCAATTTCTACCATCAAAACACCCCTTAGGGGTCGTTTGGTATGGGTTATCTCGAATACCATGATATTCGAGATAGCTAGTTATTAAGGGGTTAATGAGTTTTAAAGTCACTTTGTATAACATTCATGTTTGTTTAGGAGGTTATCTACTTGGGAATTTGAATTTTCTAGCACATTTTAAATTTTTATTTACCGTCAGTGGCAAAATGCTTAACTATGTCCAAAACTAGACAAATGTGACTGGCAGCCAGCTAGCGCATCGCTGGCTGCCAGCCAACTTTCAGCTTCTTGGATTTCTGCTGCTTCGCCTCGCACGTGGGCACGTCCTCCTATTATGATCATCTTACTGGCAGTAATTGCAGTGAGGCTCAATATCCTCAACCCAGTCCATCTCGTTGTGTATGCGAGAATGGTGTGGTCGCCCCATCCTCCTTACCCTTCCTGGGTCATGCACCACCTTCGGCCCTCCATGTGGCTCCCAGTTCTCTTTCCCGCCGATAGGAAGGAAACTCTTTCCTTATATCTAGCGTACTATTCTCGTCGGCGTAGAACAAACGAACTTCTTGCCTATTGTTTCCCCTCCCATTGCTTTGATTTATCACCGTTTGTATTTCGTATATAAAGGCATCATAATCAAAAGTCCTCACCGTGTGGGAATTCGCCTGGTGGACGTGTCGTTGTGATGCGTTCAACCAAATAACTACTAATGCTAAGAAAAAGCGTATAACAGATCATATTCGACTCAAGGTTTCTTCTAATCGACTACTTCGAAGAAGCTGACAAATTACTCAGGTTAAAACACGTTGTGCGTGGTGTGAGTTCCACGACTTCTAATCTATTAAGCAAAGGAAAACAAAAGATAGAAAGATTAAAAGATTGACTAACGGGAAGATAGACGAACTTAGATTTCGAATCCCCCTTAGATCACCAGAGCAACGGCAATCACAAGATCAGCGGTTTTCAATTCTAATTCAATCGGTTTCTATACACCACCATAACTCCTTACCCTTAGGTTTAAGACCGGCGAACGTTCGCTCTATCCGTTCTAACTACCAAGATTAACTTAGGGTTCATGCATAATCCTAGAATCCTACCCCACACTTAAACGGTTCTGTGTCCTCACATGACTAAACTAGAGTAGAGAGATACGAAGAACCTGTGACGAGATGGTCGGTGTAGGGGATGAACACGGAGCGTCCGGAGCAGAGCGGAGTAGCTACTCAAGATCCTACAAAACAAAAACAACAAAAAGATCAAAAGGATACCGGGACAAGTGTCCCGGATCCACACAGAATAAAAGTCGAACAAAGAAGGTTAAGGGGAATTTTAAAAATATTTTGACGATTGAATGAGAAACTGAAAGAAGGAAGAGAGAGAGGGTGAATCCGGATTTTAAAAGTGAATAGTTGGGGTGATTTTCAAAAGAGTTTTCGGCGAAAATAAGAAGGTGTTTTCGCCAAAAATATCAGTTAAAATGGACTGCCGGATTTGTGAAGGCGGTTTCGCCGAAAACAATAGCACCGTTTTGCCGAAAATATCAGTTAAAATGGTTTCGCCGAAAACAAAAACTTTTCGAACCGAAAACAATGAACAGGAAGAATAGGTTCGAAAATCAAAAATTAGTTTCGCCGAAAACAGGGGTGGTTTCGCCGAAAATTTTGAACTGTTCGGGTTTTAAATATTTTCGCAAATTCGGCCAACTTCAGAAAATCACAGTTAAATCCACAAAAATCGGAACGACCTCAATCAACTTGCAACTGACTCTATGACACACAGACTCTACACGAAAAATAATAAATCAAACAAACTGACACTTTGGCTCCCCCGAACATGACTCGAACGACGAAAAGACTGACTCAAAAATTCAAGAACGGACTCCAGCCGTGGGTTGCCTCTCACGAAGCGCTCTCTTTTAATGTCCTTGAGCCGGACGGTACCTGTTAGGGACCCCAACTCAGAAGTTCCTTGAAGTCAATCGTCTTCTTCAAGGATAGCGGTTGAGTGCCATGTTGCACTCCAGCAGGGTGATGTAACCGGTAGTGTTCCAGTAGATCGTGGTTCTGGTTGGATGACCAGTTCTTCTTGAATTCTCCTTCTGGAAGAGGAAAGAGGTAGCACGGCGCGGCATGATCAATGAGCTCCATCTTCTCCACCTGATGCTCATCAAGAGGTCTCTCGGGATCGAGTGTGTATACTTCCAAATCCTTGAGGTCTTTGATTCCCACGTGCTCGTCTCTGGCTTGATCTATAGGTTGGCTCGGTGGAAGCTCGATTGAGGACATCTCCTCGATTTCTTCGTGTTCCTCTTCGGCTTCAACTTCAAGATGGATTGGCTCTTTGTCTTCATCAACCGCCACCGCCAAGGATTCTTCATCAGATGCTTCTAGCTCGCAATAGTGATCGGTGAGATTGTCATGTTCATCTTCATACAGCTCTTGAGCATCTTCTTCCATTAGTGGATTTGGTTGCTCGAGCTCGATATCCACTATGTTACGAGCTTGCAGCTTCGAAATGAGATCATCCAAGGCGGATTCTACTCTTGCCGTCTGTTGTCGATTTTGATGAACTTGTGAGTCTATCTCTTTGTGAGCTTGTAGCTCTGTATAGATATTCTCCAAGAAGGATTCTATTCTCGTCGTCTGTTGTCGATGCTGATGAGCTAGCATATACATCTCTTGGTTATCCTCAGTATACGGTGCTTCATCAACATACCACTCTTGGTACTGGTCATCCCACCTGTAATCCTGCATAATTAAAACTCAAAAACACTACCCAGGTAAATCATGAAAATATGGAGGAAAATTAAATGGTAAGGCGGAAAGGTAGAAGAATAATCTGCCAACTCTTCTATCAAACAATTAGAAGAGTCCCCGGCAACGGCGCCAATTTGGTGGACGTGTCGTTGTTATGCGTTCAACCAAATAACTACTAATGCTAAGAAAAAGCGTATAGCAGATCGTATTTGACTCAAGGTTTCTTCTAATCGACTACTTCGAAGAAGCTGACAAATTACTCAGGTTAAAACACGTTGTGCGTGGTGTGAGTTCCACGACTTCTAATCTATTAAGCAAAGGAAAACAAAAGACAGAAAGATTAAAAGATTGACTAACGGGAAGATAGACGAACTTAGATTTCGAATCCCCCTTAGATCACCAGAGCAACGGCAATCACAAGATCAGCGGTTTTCAATTCTAATTCAATCGGTTTCTATACACCACCATAACTCCTTACCCTTAGGTTTAAGACCGACGAACGTTCGCTCTATCCGTTCTAACTACCCAGATTAACTTAGGGTTCATGCATAATCCTAGAATCCTACCCCACACTTAAACGGTTCTGTGTCCTCACATGACTAAACTAGAGTAGAGAGATACGAAGAACCTGTGACGAGATGGTCGGTGTAGGGGATGAACACGAAGCGTCCGGAGCAGAGCGGAGTAGCTACTCAAGATCCTACAAAACAAAAACAACAAAAAGATCAAAAGGATATCGGGACAAGTGTCCCGGATCCACACAGAATAAATGTCGAACAAAGAAGGTTAAGGGGAATTTTAAAAATATTTTGACGATTGAATGAGAAACTGAAAGAAGGAAGAGAGAGAGGGTGAATCCGGATTTTAAAAGTGAATAGTTGGGGTGATTTTCAAAAGAGTTTTCGGCGAAAATAAGAAGGTGTTTTCGCCGAAAATATTAGTTAAAATGGACTGCCGGATTTGTGAAGGCGGTTTCGCCGAAAACAATAGCACGGTTTCGCCGAAAATATCAGTTAAAATGGTTTCGCCGAAAACAAAAACTTTTCGAACCGAAAACAATGAACAGGAAGAATAGGTTCGAAAATCGAAAATCAGTTTCGCCGAAAACAGGGGTGGTTTCGCCGAAAATTTTGAACTGTTCGGGTTTTAAATATTTTCGCAAATTCGGCCAACTTCAGAAAATCACAGTTAAATCCACAAAAATCGGAACGACCTCAATCAACTTGCAACTGACTCTATGACACACAGACTCTACACGAAAAATAATAAATCAAACAAACTGACACTTTGGCTCCCCCGAACATGACTCGAACGACGAAAAGACTGACTCAAAAATTCAAGAACGGACTCCAGCCGTGGGTTGCCTCTCACGAAGCGCTCTCTTTTAATGTCCTTGAGCCGGACGGTACCTGTTAGGGACCCCAACTCAGAAGTTCCTTGAAGTCAATCGTCTTCTTCAAGGATAGCGGTTGAGTGCCATGTTGCACTCCAGCAGGGTGATGTAACCGGTAGTGTTCCAGTAGATCGTGGTTCTGGTTGGATGACCAGTTCTTCTTGAATTCTCCTTCTGGAAGAGGAAAGAGGTAGCACGGCGCGGCATGATCAATGAGCTCCATCTTCTCCACCTGATGCTCATCAAGAGGTCTCTCGGGATCGAGTGTGTATACTTCCAAATCCTTGAGTCTTTGATTCCCACGTGCTCGTCTCTGGCTTGATCTATAGGTTGGCTCGGTGGAAGCTCGATTGAGGACATCTCCTCGATTTCTTCGTGTCCTCTTCGGCTTCAACTTCAAGATGGATTGGCTCTTTGTCTTCATCAACCGCCACCGCCAAGGATTCTTCATCAGATGCTTCTAGCTCGCAATAGTCATCGGTGAGATTGTCATGTTCATCTTCATACAACTCTTGAGCATCTTCTTCCATTAGTGGATTTGGTTGCTCGAGCTCGATATCCACTATGTTACGAGCTTGCAGCTTCAAAATGAGATCATCCAAGGCGGATTCTACTCTTGCCGTCTGTTGTCGATTTTGATGAACTTGTGAGTCTATCTCTTTGTGAGCTTGTAGCTCTGTATAGATATTCTCCAAGAAGGATTCTATTCTCGTCGTCTGTTGTCGATGCTGATGAGCTAGCATATACATCTCTTGGTTATCCTCAGTATACGGTGCTTCATCAACATACCACTCTTGGTACTGGTCATCCCACCTGTAATCCTGCATAATTAAAACTCAAAAACACTACCCAGGTAAATCATGAAAATATGGAGGAAAATTAAATGGTAAGGCGGAAAGGTAGAAGAAAATCTGCCAACTCTTCTTTCAAACAATTAGAAGAGTCCCCGGCAACGGCGCCAATTTGGTGGACGTGTCGTTGTTATGCGTTCAACCAAATAACTACTAATGCTAAGAAAAATCGTATAGCAGATCGTATTCGACTCAAGGTTTCTTCTAATCGACTACTTCGAAGAAGCTGACAAATTACTCAGGTTAAAACACATTGTGCGTGGTGTGAGTTCCACGACTTCTAATCTATTAAGCAAAGGAAAACAAAAGACAGAAAGATTAAAAGATTGACTAACGGGAAGATAGACGAACTTAGATTTCGAATCCCCCTTAGATCACCAGAGCAACGGCAATCACAAGATCAGCGATTTTCAATTCTAATTCAATCGGTTTCTATACACCACCATAACTCCTTACCCTTAGGTTTAAGACCGGCGAACGTTCGCTCTATCCGTTCTAACTACCAAGATTAACTAGCCACCCAGGTACGGTCGCCTCTCGCAACGACTTAATTAATTGGTGTGATTACTAGTGATTAATGAGTTACTCTTGAAGCGGATTAACCCTAACCGGTTCCTACGAAAGGCACACTCCAATTATAAGGTTAATTGTTCAATTCGATGTTCTAAAGTAAGGCGAGCGTTCGCTTCTATCCTTAGCTTAACAAGAATCTAATCTAGGGGATCAATCCAGACAAGAAACATGAACAATGAAGAACGAATCAAACATGCAAAGAGAAGAACTTCGAATCTAATTACCGCCGATCCGTGACCGCTTTAAAGCCCTGGGTCACTTAGGGTTCATCTAATCTAAGCTCTACAAGTTCAGTTACTCATATCAGAAATAAGAGAATCAAAGGCAACAATGAAGATCATCATACAGAGGAAGAATAGATAAGAATTGAAAAACCTAATTCTGATGACTCCCCCGAAGCTTCAATCTCCTGGATCTTCAACTTTAAGCTCTGAGTTCTCCGAGGTGGAAGGATGGCGTCACGATCTCTCCACGGATCTTCGAACTCTCTAAACTCTATCTATCGACCCTAGAGTCGGCTGACTCTCAAAAGTCTGATTTGAGAAAATAAGAATAATGAATTGTTGTGTCTATCCCTTTTGCTGCCGGCTGCTTCTTTAAATAGGTACGTTTTAGGGTTTCCAATACAGGGCCGGATTTGGAAGGGATTTTCGCCGAAAATAATGAAGTATTTTCGCCAAAATATTCTTGCAATTGAAGACACCGCCGGCTGATTTCTCTGTACTCTATTTTCGGTCCGAAGAGTTAATCAATTTCACGAAAATACCTTCTGTTGGCGCCAGTGATTTTCCCTTGCATTTTTCGCCAAAAACCCTGGGCTATTTTCGCCGAAGATGTGGGCTTGTTTTCGCCGAATGTGTAAGTGTGAATGGGCAGATTTTTGGTTTGACTTTGATTGGCTCCTTTGATCGATTCCGGTTCAGTTCCTCGATGTTCCTATGCCTTAGACACGTCCATGGCTACTTTATTTGGCGGCAAAAACCTGTGCTTACGCAAAAACACTAGAAAACCATCAAATAGACCCGAAAAGGGCCAAGGTAACACAAATGGCACGAGATAGGGCAATTGATTGAATATTCGTTATTCTACCCTAAAAACCATGTCTTAAGCAAAGAAATGTCGCTTAAATGAGGCTGATAATCGCGTCAAATCGAGTGTCATCATCGCCTTAAGTAGTTTTTTCTCCATGCGGGCAAGACACTTCTTCTTCCAAATTGCACTAGTCGCATGTTCTTCTCGAATCCTCTTCCGTCGATCTTCGAAATACGTTTGCAACCTATAGAATGTGGATTCAACCAAAGTTGAAATTGGAAGAGCCTGGATTGACTTGAATGCCCCATTCACACTCTCTGCCATGTTTGATGTCAAGTGGTTCCATCGTGCCCCATCGTGTTGAGCGTCTACAGCTCTTGACCAATACAATTGATCTTAAAGCGCCCACTTTGCATGTGCGGGATCGACCCTTCCGAATGATGTTACACCCCTTATGAACTTTCTCAAAGACCTCTGTTTAGCTACACGTAAGGGAGACTGGATTAAAATGATGGATGCCAAATTTGTTAAGTTTATGACCAAAAAAAAAACAAATTTGTTATGTAAATGGTGGAGTGTCATGATACTTACCTAGAGCCATAAGTCGGCCTTTGAGTTTGGCGTTGTAATTGCTTACATAGTGGCGGGCGAACCACCGCCAATGCCATCCAAATCTGATTTTGCCCATCGCACTCATGATGCCAGCATGTCAGTCGGATATGACACATACTATGTGTCTCTGTGTGACTAGCCGTTAATGCACTCAAAAGAACCATTCACAGTTCTCATTGTTCTCAGCGCTCACAATTGCGAAGGCCATGGTAAAAATGTTCTTATTACCGTCGAATGAACTAGCCATGAGGAGTGTGTGCTTGTATTTTCCCGTCGTGAAGGTGCCATCAACGACGAGCATAGGAGGACAATGTTTGAAACCTTCGATGGACGGGGCAAAACTCCAAAACACACGGTAAAATTGGGAGACTGTATCTCCATCAGGCGTAGCAATCGGTCTCATGACGAATTCAACATGCGTCCCATAGTTCCTATCTTGTATAGTTCCGATACTCGTTATATCAATTAGTATTATAATATAAGTAACATTTAAATATAATTAGTAATTATTATTAGTAGTCAATTAGTATTACTAATTGCTATGAAAATTAACTAGTAGTTAATTTTCATGGTCCTAATATTTGCTACTACTACTAATATTCAAATTTGCTCCTAATATCACAATATAAGTAATTATAATTTTCTACTAATAATATTAAATGAACTTAACCTGAGCTTCAAAAATTGTCAATGCTCGATGTCGTTCAACATCACCCCATAAAATCGAAGGGTCTTCGGGACTGCCACTTCATACGCCATGCGACACCTCTCCGAACATATAATCCATCTACAATTAAATATCCATAATCAAAGTTAAGTATATATAATCGTAATTAAGTATATACAATCATAATAAATTATATCATAATACACATTTAATTTTCATAATAGTGAGAGTATGATACCTTTTGAGGGAGGGTTTAGGCCTTCTTCAAACGAAAATGCTTGGACGGGAATGAAAATTGCTACGAACCTACAAAAAACAAGACATTATTAATGTACAATAATCATAACTCGAAACTAATGACGGTAACTCCAAACTAACAAGAATGCCTTGAGAGAATTGAAAATTGAGAGAGGATGAGAGGAGGTGTGAAGAAATGGGATGGGGTATGGGGGTATTTATACTAGCTGTCAAGTAACGGTCATGTTGTTTCCAGCCGGCGCATCGCTCGATGGATACAGCCTGACCGTTACTTAACGGCTAGTTGGTAACGGCTCTGTTGCCACTTGGCGCATCGCTGTAGTTTTTTTGAAAACTGACCAGCGATGTGTTGGCTGGCTGGCGCATCGCTGGCTACCAGTCACATTTATCTAGTTTTGGACATAGTTACGCATTTTGTTACTAACGGTACATAAAAATTTAAAAAGTGCTAGAAAATTCCAATTCCCTATTTACTTAGTGGCAATTAACAATGTAATTACAATGTTGCCCTTATTTTTGTCCATAGCTAGTATATAAGAAATCTCCCTCCCAAAAGAAAAGCCTCAACCCGCATAGCAGAGATCTGCTACTTTCCCTCTTCTCGACGACCGGTACAAAGCTTCGACTGCATCAATCCCTAAGGATGAGGCTGGTGAGGAGGAGGCGCTGGAAGAAAGAGATGATGATATGATTCTGAAACCTAATATCTTTTCTTTGAATTTGGGTTATGTCAAGCCTAATCTCTTTTCCTCGGTATTGGGCTTCGGTTGAGCTAATTTAGAGTGTGCTATTTTTTTCAGATATGTGAGGAGGAGATTGGATTCACAGCAAGTAGAGGTGGGCCTGATGCTAGTTGGGCCGAATAATGATATGAAACTAAATGGGGTTTTTCCTTTGCAAGACTTTTTTTCTTATTTAGCATTGTTTGAGGTGGTGGTTTCCTACCTAAAATGGGTCCAATTTAATAAATAAGTATCCTTTCTTGGAATTATCAGGAAATTGGACCGATTTGATGGTCCATGAACTAAAAAAACTTGTGGGTCGCTTTAAACCTAAATTTCTCTTCCTCTGTGAAACGCATGCAAAAGATGTTGATCTGAGAGAAATTATTTGCGATACATTATAGTAATTTTAAACATGTCTCTGGTGAGAATACGAAGGCTTGGAAAGATAAACTAATTATTAATATACTCTTTGCAAATGTTTATTCGATTGGTATTGAATGGGTGGAATCGTCGGACAAGAAAATTATCCTTATTGGTGTCTATCTTTCAACTTTTCCAGTTGTTAGACGTGCACAATTTGAATCCCTACAAAATAATATGCTGAATCTACATGGACCTAAAGTTATTTTTGGGGATTTCAATGTTGTATTGGTGAACGGCCTGTCGTTAGGGGTTCAACCAAATAAAAACTACTAATGCTAAAAAGCGTATAGCAGATCGTATTCCGAGGGCTTTCTATGATTGGTTACTTCAGAACTAGCAAAATACTCAAAGGTAAACACGTTGTGCGTGGTGTGAGTTCCACGACTTCTACTTCTAAGAAATGCAGAAAAATTAAAAAGATTAAACTAAAGCAGATTGGGAATTAGGGTTTGAAAACAAGGATGACAGACGAACTTAGACTTTGAATCCCCCTTCGTACCCCAGAGCATTGGCAATCAACAGATCATTGGATTTCGATTCTCATTCAATCAATTACTAAGACACCACCATAACTCCTTACCCTTAGGTTTAAGACCGGCGAACGTTCGCTCTATCGGTTCTAACTACCAAGATTAACTAGCCGCCCGGGTACGGTCGCCTCTCGCAACTACTTAATTAATTGGTGTGATTACTAGTGATTAATGAGTTACTCTTGCAGTGAACTAATCCTAACCGGTTCCTACGAAAGGCACACTCCAATTATAAGGTTAATTGTTCAATTCGATGTTCTAAAGTAAGGCGAGCGTTCGCTTCTATCCTTAGCTTAACCAGAATCTAATCTAGGTGATCAATCCAGACAAGAAACATGAACAATGAAGAACGAATCAAACATGAAAAAGAACTGATTGAATTTCGAATCTAATCACCGCCGATCCGTGACCGCTTTAAAGCCCTGGGTCACTTAGGGTTCATCTAGTCTAAGCTCTAACGAGTTTAGCTACTCATGATCATCACAGAAGAAACAAAGACAAAGAAAGAGTTCATCATTCAGAGGAAGAACATAAAAGAATCTGAAAAACCTAATTCAGACGACTCTGACAGACTCCGATCTTCGGTAATCTACACTCCTAGCTCCGGTTCGTCGAGGTGGAAGGGATGGCATCACGATCTCTATCCGGCTCTTCGAACTCCAACTCTTCACTCCCTAACTTGAGAGGATTCTGATTCGAAAAGTTGTGTTTTGCGAATTATGATTGTATCGAATGCCTCCCACCGGGTTAAGTATTTATACTTAACCCTAACTTGACCCGGAATAGTGTATTATTTTCGCCAAAAATTCCTTAAGAATTTCGGCGAATGTGTTCGGGAGTGCTTTCTCTGCCTTGTATTTTTGGTCCGAAGAGTACAATGTTTTTGCCGAAGATGTCCTTTGAGTCGGCACCAGTTGAATGCACTAATATTTTCGCCGAATATGCAAGCTCAATTTCGGCGAAAATTTCTTTGTACTCGGGCAGGATTTTGTTTGACTTTGACTGGCTCCTTGGATCGATTCCGGTTTGATTCCTCGAGGTTCCTACGCCTTAGACACGTCCATGGCTACTTTATTTGACGGCAAAAACCTGTGCTAACACAAAAACACTAGAAAACCATCAAATAGACCCGAAACGGGCCAAGGTAACACAAATGGCACGAGATAGGGCAATCGATTGAATATTCGTTATTCTACCCTAAAAACCATGTCTTAAGCAAAGAAATGTCGCTTAAATGAGGCTGATAATCACGTCAAATCGAGTGTCATCAAATACCCCACACTTAAGCTTTTGCTTGTCCTCAAGCAAACTGAATAGAAACGCTCATGTTCACAAATGATAAGATCGATTAAAATGGAGCTCAATCAAACACAATGAATTATTAGACAGCTCGATCCTAGAACAAGAAACCTAACATGCATACAGATCAGCCAAACTATCTGGTCTCACTAATAAACTGCACACGACAAGTAATTAGCAATCAATCATGCACTAATTTGACCTGACCGACCAGACTCCTCACACAGGATAAATTTAGTACAATGGGAACTCTCACTCTCTGTGTTTAAGGACTTGTTTCTGCTCTCGATCATTTTATGTTATCGAATTCTGTCATAGGTTTGCATTTCGACCACATCTCCACCACTGTGACAACACGAGTATCTAGTCAAGAAGGACTTCCCTGCTAGGACCGTAATGAAATCTACACTACTCGGGTTTATAATGAGATGGATGATGGGGATGAATGATGATGGCTTTGGTGCGGCGTAGCTTTCGACTAACTTCCCTCGAATCTGATCTATGGCTTCCTACCGTCTAACCAAACACGGGTGGAATAATGAACGCTCGTCCTATGATACCCTCAAGCAACCTAGCACTTATTCTTTTTCTTTTTGCACAATTTTTTTTTTACTTTCTTTTGAACTTTTCTTTTGACTTCGTGCTTCCATTTGTAGGGAGAAGAACGTTTTATTGAACTACACTTTGAACTTTTTCTGATTTTCTTTTTCTTCATTCATTTTTTTTTTCAAAATTTTTTTCTCTTTTTCTTTCTTTACCTACTTTTTTTTTCTATTCTTTTGTGCCGATTTTTCTTTTAGTTGCTAGAGGGGTTTACACGTCTGGACATATTAGCTAAGATCACCTATTTAATGGCTATAGGTAGGTTACCACAAACCGACTTCCGGTAGGTCAATCTAGAACTACAACCACAGGGGATCAACGGGGAATGAAAGAAATGGCAAATGGTTGTAATGTATTATCGAACCGAAAGAATAGGCCAAGCTCAAGGGTCTAAACCTAGTGGTTTTATCGTTTGGTAGGCTATCTGGCTTAGTAGCTGAATCTAGGTGCCCCTATCCTTCTAGAACTCGTGTCATCGTGTGGTCTCGAGTAGGTCTCATGCAAATTCTAACTCATTCAAGTAAACAGAAAACCACTCAGAAAGAATTAAAATTGCAAGTTACGTGCAATGGATCAAAAGCTCACAGTTGGTTTGCTAGTCGGATTCGGTCATTTTCATGCAATCAAGGCTACAAACTACAAGTGTGATTTTAAAAATTCTATTCTGACCAGGCAATTTAGCATCAAAGCATACAAGTTGGTTCTCAAGTTCTAGGTTAAGCAGTCTAAGCATCATTATGAAGGTTTGAACAACAACTTAACATCAAAAATCAAGAACTGAGCCATTCTAAAGCTAGAGAGACTGGAATGGAATCACGAGGCACACATAAAACACAATCAAGGGCAATCAAGTTCATGCAAGGTTCTCTAGCATCCTACCCCACACTTAAATCGGACTGTGTCCTCACGGGACTAATTCTAGAGTTCAGAGTGAAGTAGAAGAACCTGGACCGAGATGATTGGTGTAGGGGATGGGCACGGGTCCTCGGAGCGGAGGGAATCTACCCAAGCGAAGCAAAGGGAATCTCCCTACTGCCTACAAAACAAAAACAAATAAAACATAAAAAGGAAACCGGGACAAGTGTCCCGGATCCACACAGAAAAAAGTTGGACCGAAATCCGAAAATAATAAATAAAAAAGAAGACACCAGAAAATGAATACAACCCGATCACTGCTGGTCCGGTGAGCCGGGAGGTGGAAAGTGGAGAAATTCGCCGAGCTGGCTTTGCCACGCCATCTGTGCATCATATCACCGGTCGGCGCGGCGCATATGTTGCTGCATAATAGTCCATCGCGCCTCTTGAGTGGCGTTGTCGGTGATGCGTCACTCCTGCAGTCGCTCGTATAACTCTCCAACATCCGCGGGGTGGTGTTGTGGCTGTTGAGTATGCGCCGGATATGGATCGGGGATGTGCGGCGGTGACTGGTGGATGTACCCTGCCTGATGGTGTGGCGAGGGTATATAATCATGAAACTCAGGCGGCGACTGCGGCTGCTGCTCCTCAGCATCATCTTCTTCCTCTGACTCGACCACAGGCTGGAGTGGAGGATCAGCTGCTACATGGGGACTGAGGTCGAGTTCTAAGTCGTACTCAACCGCCAAGTCTCCTCCAACGGTCCGAACTGGATGTCATGGAATGTGCGGGCCATACTCATGGCTGATGCCGAAGGAGAGGATGAGCTGTCCTATGAAGTTGCCTCCCAAGAGTTTGCGGGGTGGCGTCTTCCTCTTGGTCTTCTGGCGGAAGATGCGAGCCAGTACCCAACCGGGGTGGAGAGGGTAGCTCTCTCGGATGGCTCGGAGGAGCATGAGCTCCTCCTTGAGGATATGGTGGCGATCCTTGTCTCGAACATATAAAAGTGACCTCCGCCAAACCATATGAATAAATTTATAGAGCGGGTGAGAGAGAGACTTAACTGAGTTGCTCTCCCCGAGGCGATCACCAGGTACGCCTGTCATGTGGCTCCAAAGCGCGTTGTACTCCTCGCCGTCATCATCTTCTCCCCAACCGAGGTGATGATCGTGATAGTGCTCATAGGGGATGCCGAGATGAGCGGCAAACTCATCGTAGGTGAGCTGCCTGTACACCCCACCAAGATAGAAGGTGATCACCTTCTGGCGTTGCTTCCTCTTGTGCTCATCCAGATCAAAGGTTGCCCAGAACTCCTGGAGGGCAATGTCTGGGAACTCGGCGGCGATGGTGGTCAGCTCGAGGAGACCAGCCGGTGCTAAGGCGTCATGCACGTTCCGGTGGTAGTCCTCATCATGATCGTGCAGGGACTCCATGGAGAGAGGGCGCACGTCAGCTCCCTGAACGTGCTGAATCTTCTGGAAGCACTCAAAATAGAAATCCGGTAGACGGGCGATGGTGGGATGATATCCAGCATGGCGGGGTAGAGCAGGTGGTGGACCCAGAACCGCGGGTGTGACGGGAGCGGCAGCTCCTGAGCTCGAGGCGCCATCAAGTCGCGCCTTAGTCCTGCGCTCATAAGTGGTGTTCCTAGAACCAGAATGAACCCAGATTAGTCAACCAAAACCTTACCCCACACTTAGTAGAAAAACTCGATTTCACAAAGAAATGAGGGGAACTAAGTGGGGTAAGCAAAGCGGAGTAACCGGTAATCATAGACAGTAAAATACATACTTAGGAACAACCAGAATCGGATAAGCACCATCAGAGTTCAAAAAGTCAAACCGACATTTTGGAAGTCAACATTTAAGCATATTGAACCCTAATCATGGCAAGACTATCATAACGTGGAGAATGACGGTAAAATATGATTTCAAATGGCAGCTCGATAATATGAACGAGAATGAACACATCAGACAGCCAAATGATCACAACAGTTCAAAGTCAAACCGACATTTCTCACAAAAGTCAACTTAACAAGGAATTAATCGTATGCATAGCAACATAAGCTCAAATGATATGAAAATTAAGCACGGAACTCCCTAAGCATGCTAGAACAGTTCTATAAGTTCTGCTAATCCTAGTTCACATGAAACAGTCGGCACGCAAAACGAGGCAAACCGAAAAGTCAACCGAAAATCAACCCCGACGAAATTCAGCAATCTATATGTCAAAAGATTTGTATTGAAAAGTTATACAACTTACCTTGAAGTCATGATTGCTAAAAATGAACGAGTTGAGAAGAATCGGTGAAAAAACTTGAAAACTAGGTTTTCGGTGAACTGGAGCTGCAAAGCTCCGATTTGGACGTTCTAGGGCTCGTTGGGATCGGAAAAGGGAAGGGAAGGGAGCGGCGGCGGTCGGCGATGGCGCGGCGGTGGGTTACGGCGGCAACGGCGGATTGAAATGGTGAAAGGCGGTCGGCGATTTTAAAGAGATGGGGGGGTTTCGATGAGTTGAACGAAAATGGGTGAAGGATGAGAGAGGGGGTGGACCGGATTTTTTAAAGGAAGATTTGGGTGATTTTCAAAATTATTTTCGGCGAAAATAGGAGGGTGGTTTCGCCGAAAATATCAGTTAAAATGGACTGCCGGATTTGTGAAGGCGGTTTCGCCGAAAACAATAGCACGGTTTCGCCGAAAATATCAGTTCAAATGGCTTCGCCGAAAACAAAAACTTTTCGAACCGAAAACAATGAACAGGGAGATTGAGTTCGAAAATTGAAAATCGATTTCGCCGAAAACAGGGGTGGTTTCGCCAAAAATTTTGAACTGTTCGGATTTTAAATATTTTCGCAAATTCGACCAACTTCAGAAAATCACAGTTAAATCCATAAAAATCGGAACGACCTCAATCAACTTGAAACTGACTCTATGACATGCATAGTCTACACGAAAAATAATAAATCAAACAAACTGACAATTTTGGCTCTCTCGGACCGACTCTAAAATACCAAGTTCAACAAAAATTAAAACAGACTCCAGCCGTGGGTTGCCTCCCACGAAGCGCTCTTTTATTAACGTCCTTGAGCTGGACGATACCTGGACGGTATTAGGAGACATCCCAACTTAGATTCTCCTTCACACTCGCGTCGGAGTTCATGAAGTACAGCTTCGGGACTTCTCCGGTAAACGTGAATTTCTTCCCGTTCGCATGCAAAAGCTTGGTACGTCCGTCGGGAAGATGATCAACGAACTTGAATGGTCCGAACAGCTCTCTGGAGAGATCATCTTTCTTGAGTGTGACGATGGAAGGAATGAGGACTGTCGGTTTCTCCTTTTCTTTAATCTTCGGCTTGGTATCACCAGGATCGGTGATCGTTAGTACTTCCTTAGGAGACGCTTTCGGCTTCTCCTTCCATACTTGTTTCGGCGCCGGTTTCTCGGAACGAAATGGTGGTGCAGTTGGCTCGATGGAAGACGGTGGAATTTTTGGTCTCCAGACCATTTGGGTCTTCGTCTTCTTGTTCTTTCCTCGAGGTCTGCTCGGTGGTTTAGAAGAGGCTTGCAGTTCCTTCTTCTTCTTCTTAAGCGGCTTCTGAACCAAAATTTCTGGCTTCTTCGTAATGACCTGTTTTATATTTGCAGCAACAGCTAATCTAGAGACACTGGGAGAAGCATTAGTAACGGAGTTGACCGGAGTCAACCCCACCGTTTCAACAGCTAGGCAGTGAGATTCTTCATTCCTAGAGTCATATTTCATGCCATCTTTAAGACGGAACATTTTTGTTTCTTTACCGACTCTTAAAGTTAAAGAACCATTTGGAACGTTAATATTCATTCCAGTAGTAGCCATGAAAGGTCGACCTATGAGAATAGTAGCATCATTTGTACTAGTATCCATAATCACATAATCAGCTAAGAACGTGAACGGACCACATTTAGTGACAACGTCTTTAATCTCTCCCTTAGGGGTTTTAAGCGATCTATCAGCAAAGACGAGTTGCATACTAGGCAGTTCAAGTTCTCCTAGGTTTAACTTTTCATATAGACTCACAGGCATAACATTAACAGATGCTCCTAGATCAACTAAGCAACGTTCAATCTCAACATCATTAATGACCAAAGGCAAAGTAAAAGAACCAGGATCAGATAACTTAGCTGGATATGGAGAAACAGGTTTCTTAGCACGAATGTCAGGATATCCTTCCTTGTTCCCCTTCATGCCAGTCTCGATCCTTGCGTTTGGCATCAATGCTCTAGGAAAAGGAGGCTTTACGAGGTATGGTGCAAGAGGAGGATCCTCCTTAGGCGCCGGTTTCTGTTCCTCTTCTTCCTCTTCTTCCGGAGTTTCAGCGATCCTGCGTAAAACAGAATAAGCATCAGCAATTAAGTTCGGGAGTTTTTGAGCAGTTACCATTTTAGCCTGTTCTTTTCTCGGGATTGGCTCTTTCTGGCTTGGAAGCTGGCCAAATGGTCGACCAGATGCTAGCATGCTCGAGATGTTGTTCACGACTTGCTCAATTCTTTGTCCAGATGCTATCTATTCTTGATTGAGAAGACCTTGAGCCTTGAACTGACTGTCATGATCATCGAGTCTTGTGATGATCTGGCTGAGCTTCTTATCCAGGTCACTGACATTATTATCTCTTTGATGCTGCTGACCTGGATAGGTATTGTTAAGATATTGATTCTGGCGATTGCCAGGAGCAGTTCCATAATTACCCGGATTGCGATGCGGCGGCTGGTAGACACCTGCCGGCGGATGGTTAGGCTTCTGATCCTGAGCTGGATCAGCCAGGCAGTTATTCTGGTTCTGGTTATGATTGGCGCCAGCATTGTAGGGGGGTCTGTCTTGATAGTTCCCTTGCTGTCTGAAGTTATGGTAACCAGCATAACCATTCTGATTATTGACGAAGCCTTGTTGTATGAAATTTACCTCTTCGGCAGACCAGACTTCTGCCTTACCAAAATTCTGACAACGGCCTCCATTATGTGAGCAAGCTCCACACCACTCGCAATCAGCAACATAGACAGAAGCTGCTGGTGGCTTGATCGGTGTGGTAGACTTCTTCAAATGCTTCTCTACCTCTGCTTTGATAGTAGCTTCGAGATCTAGCTTGCTCCTTGATCCTTCAGATTGTCGCTCCCAGTTCCTTGACTTGGAGGCACAGTTTGTGAAGTGAAGAAGAGCAGCTTCAGGAGTGAGTGTAGTGCAATCCCCTTCAGCTAGAGAATTGACCCACTTGGCAGATTCTTCTCGAAGTCCGCGAGAGAAGATTTCAGCTAACTGCCTCTGCTCGAATCCATGATGAGGGCAGGTGTAGAGAAGTTCTTGGAATCGATTCCAAGTATCATACAAGCTTTCTCCTTCTTTCTGGGAGAATCTGGCGATGCTGTCCTTGATGGCGGTTGTTCTGGCCGGAGGGAAGTATTCTTCAACAAAGTCCTGAGCCAGAGTATCCCAGTTAGTGTAGTAGCCAGGTGGTTTGCCAGTAAGCCACCTCTTAGCAGCGCCTTTTAGAGAGAACGGGAAAGCTCTCAGACAAAGGGTGTTTTTGTCGAGGTTTCCGCTCTTAAAAGTACTGCAGAGATCAAGGAAGTCTGCAAGATGAGTGCACGGATTGTCTAGGGGTCTGCCTTCAAACTGTAAATCCCTAGAGATCATCGTCAAGAATGGGATCTTGATCTCATAGTCAGGATCTCCTTCAATACGCGGAACGGCAATGGCAGATCGAACGCTAGTCGCGCTCAGCTTGTTATAGTCTGCTAGACTCTTTTGTGCAGGTGGTGGTGGCGGCGGTTGATCGCCATTTGGTGGTGGTAATCTATCGTCCATGGTGGGAGATGGAGGTGGTGAAAGTGACTCGGTGTATGAAGTGGATGAAGATGACGGTATAGGTGAAGATGGAGATGAGGAATTCTCCTTCGGTTCCTCGATCTTGATCGGAGTGATGAATGGATTGGATCTGCCTTCCTTCAGAATCTGTGATCGTAGAGGTGTAGCAAAACTGCCTGGATTCCCTGCAATCTTAGCCTGTTCGGTTTGAGAGCGAGTCCAAGGACGGTGAGGCATACACCTGTAAACCTACAGATAACAAAGACAAACAAAACCAGTGTAAAATCGAAGTGAGTGGAAAAATGAAAGATGGAAAGTAGAAGAATAAATTGCCAGTTCTTCTTTCGAACAATCAAAAGAAGTCCCCGGCAACGGCGCCAATTTGGTGAACGGCCTGTCGTTAGGGGTTAAACCAAATAAAAACTACACATGCAATTCTAACGGCGCCAATTTGATAGCTGCAGTTTTAGCGGTATCAAATACTACCAAGCTGTGAAGCTAGGGTAGATCGTATTCCACAGGGTTTCTACTAATTGACTACTCAAGAAGCTGACAATTTATTCAGGTTTAAGCACTTAGTGCGTGGTGTGAGTTCCACGACTTCTAATCTAATGAACAAAGGAAAATAAAAGACAGGAAAGTAAAAGGTTGACTAACGAGAAGATAGACGAACTTAGATTTCGAATCCCCCTTAGATCACCAGAACAACGGCAATGACAAGATCAGCGGTTTTCAATTCTAATTCAATCGGTTTCTATACACCACCATAACTCCTTACCCTTAGGTTTAAGACGGCGAACGTTCGCTCTATCCGTTCTAACTACCAAGATTAACTAGCCGCCCGGGTACGGTCGCCTCTCGCAACGACTTAATTAACTGGTGCAATTACTAATGATTAATGAGTTACTCTTGCAGTGGATTAACCCTAACCGGTTCCTATGAAAGGCACGCTCCAATTATAAGGTTAATTGTTCAATTTGATGTTCTAAAGTAAGGCGAGCGTTCGCTTCTATCCTTAGCTTAACAAGAATCTAATCTAGGTGATCAATCCAGACAAGAAACATAAACAATGAAGAACAAATCAAACATGAAAGAGAAACAGATTGAACTTCGAATCTAATCACCGCCGATCCGTGACCGCTTTAAAGCCCTGGGTCACTTAGGGTTCATCTAATCTAAGCTCTACAAGTTCAGTTACTCATATCAGAAACAAGAGATTCAAAGGCAACAACGAAGATCATCATACAGAGGAAGAACAGATAAGAACTGAAAAACCTAATTCTGACCACTCCCGCGAAGCTTCAATCTCCTGGATCTTCAACTTTAAGCTCCGAGCTCTCCGAGGTGGAAGGATGGCGTCACGATCTCTCCACGGATCTTCGAACTCTCTAAAATCTATCTATTGACCCTAGAGTCGGCTGACTCTCAAAAGTCTGATTTGTGAAAAGATGAATAATGAATTGATTCTTGATTCCTCCCTTTTTGGGACGCCGGGTTAAGTATTTATACTTAAACCCTAAGTCGCCGGATTTGGCCTGATATTTTCGCCGAAAATACCTTGGTATTTTCGCCAAAAATCCTAGTGTAAATGGACGGTCCGCCGACTGCTTTCTCCTGTTCTTTATTCTCGGTTCGAAAACTTTAGGGTTTCGCCGAAAACTTTCTTCACTTGACATCAACCGGTTTGTGAACATATATTCGCCGAAAATGCTTGGGGATTTTCGGCGAAAATTCCTTTGTAAACCGGGCATGAATTTTCTGAACTTGATTGACTCCTTTGATTGATTCCGGTGCAATCCCTCGAGGTTCCAACACTTTAGACACGTCCTTGGCTACTTTATTTGACGGCAAAAACCGGTGCTAACATAAAAACACTAGAAAACCATCAAATAGACCCGGAAAGGGCCAAGGTAACACAAATGGCACGAGATAGGGCAATCGATTGAATATTCGTTATTCTACCCTAAAAACCATGTCTTAAGCAAGGAAATGTTGCTTACATGAGGCTGATAATCACGTCAAATCGAGTGTCAGCAAATACCCCACACTTAAGCTTTTGCTTGTCCTCAAGCAAATTGAAGTAGAACACACTCAGATTCACGAATGACACGAGATTAAACTGAGATTCAATTCTAACAATTTGGTTTAGACTGTTCCACGTAGAAACTTAACCTACACATGTAAGAACATCAACCAAACAAGTTTTCGATCTCACTAATTTCTGCACACTTCAAGTAGTGGTTTTAACAAAGCTCGTTTCTTGGCAAAACAATTAATCATAATTAACCGACTACGATAGCACCAATTCTAATGAGAAAAGACTTTAAGCTTTAGCCATGATGTGGATGCGGAGGTAGGAAAAATGACGTGGCTATTGACTCGACTTCATCCGTTTCTAGATCTGCACGTTACATGTTCTAGCTAGGACCGATTTAAACAATGATTTATTTCAAGTTCAACTTCTTCCTTCAATTTATTTACTGCATACTAGTGCTCGATACCAAACACTTCACTTAGGTGTTGGACCTGCCTAGCTCACAGTATTTGTGCCTTTGCTAGTGCTCAACCCGAACACTTCACTTAGGTGTCGGGCTTGCCTAGCTTTATTTTCAGCACTTTAAAGAACTTAACATTAACTTGAACAACTCAATTACTTGATTCAACAATTTAGCCACTTGGTCCTAGCTAGTTATAACTTTTTACACAAGATTTCGAATTGGATTTTCGTCTAATCTCAAGCCACAATCACAGGTGATCAAATATGGAGTGAAAAACATGGAAGAAGCTAGCATTTATCATCTTAGAACGGTGTTATCGAGCTTTGTTGTTAACAAGTCAATCAATTCAATTAATTCAAGTTTCAACTACCGAAGTGATTTGTGATCTGTTCTGACCTAGACTCATTTAATATCAGTTCTGACACGTTGGTTACAGGTTCTAAGTGGAACAGTCTAGACGTCATTGATCAAAATTGAAGTCAATTTAAAATCAAAAGTCAAGAATTGAGCAATTCTATGCAAGAGAAATTTTAAAATTGAACCACGGAATCACAGAAAATCAAACAAGATCATGCATAATCCTAGAATCCTACCCCACACTTAAACGGTTCTGTGTCCTCACAGGATTAAACTAGAGTAGAGAGATACGAAGAACCTGTGACGAGATGGTCGTGTAGGGGATGAACACGGAGCGTCCGGAGCAGAGCGGAGTAGCTGCTCAAGATCCTACAAAACAAAAACAACAAAAAGATCAAAAGGATACCGGGACAAGTGTCCCGGATCCACACAGAATAAAAGTCGAACAAAGAAGGTTAAGGGGAATTTTGAAAATATTTTGACTCTTTTTTTTTCAAATTCACGGCACGACACTCCTAGAGCAAGCTAGATCATCCAAGCTCAATCAGTTCAGAAAAATTCACGCCGAAATAGCAAGCACGCAAAACGAGGTAGACCAAATATAAACTCATCGAAAATCAATGATCGGCATGTCAAAAGATTCGAAATTGAAAACCCAACAACTAACCTTTAAGACACGACTCAAGAAAATGGACGGAAAGTGACGAAGTTGGCCAAAAACGTGAAAAACTTGTTTCGGGCATAACTGGAGCTACAGAGCTCCGATTTGGACGATCAAGTATGTGTTAGAATCGGACCGAAAAGAGAAATCTGATTTTCAAAACAACACAAGTTTCCGGCGAAAACTTTAGGAGTTTTCGCCGAAAACATCTTCGGAAAACACACAAAAATAAAGGGACGCTTCGTGGGAGGCAACCCACAGCTGGAGTTAGTTTAATTTTTTTTTTTGAGTCGTTTTGTGTTAAAACTTCGTCTAAAAAAAATAAATAAAATAAAATAAAAATACCGCCGTCTTCAAATAAGGTTTCGGCGAAAATGTGTCAGTATTTTCGCCGAAAACGTTTGTTCAAACTCGACCTGATCCTCCTGTTCAGCATTTTCGGACCGAAAACCACCAAGCCCTTCGCCGAAAATTTTGCTTCCATTTTCACTACAATTTTCGCCGAAAATCTTCCATTCATCTACCCCGAAAATTCTGGTTCAAATACCCCTGTTCCACCTGTCTAAAAATTTCGCCGAAAATCCCCCTTCATTTTCGCCGAAAATCCTGTGTCTTCCTTTGACTATATAAACGGTCCCACCCCTCTTCTTTTCGACCCCTTCACATCCGAAAACTTCCACTTTCTCCCTCTCCTGTTTTGAGACCACCGCTCGTCGCCGCCGCCCCGCCGAACAGTAACCGCCGCCGCCGATAGTCACCAACCTCCGTCCCTAGCCCCTGTTCCAAACCCTAGAACCAGCGTTTTTCAGCTCCGGTTCCGGCCGACCTAGTTTTCAAGTTTTTCCCCGTTTTCGTGGATTTCCAATCGTTTTCTCGAATCATGTCTTCACGGTTAGTTGTTCAGCCTTTGATTGTGCATCTTTTGGCTTTTTGACTTTCGGTTTTCGGCATGGTTGACTTTGGTTGACTTTTTGGTTCTCCCTTATTTTCCATGACTACTTTGTCGGTATCAATCGGCTAGGTTTTGGTGTTGTTTTGTGGCCTTTTCAGGATTGTGATCTGTTGTCTGTGTGATCGTGTTAATGAATAGTTCCATTATTCATGCCTTCCTAATGAATTGACAGTTATTCAATGATATATCTTGATTCTATGATCACTCGGTTACTTAGTCCCCAACTTGTCACCTTAAGTGTGGGGTAAGAGTCTTGTCATCTAATGCTGGTCATCTCTGAGTTGTGTTTTACAGGGCTCCCAAGCATTTTAAGACTACCAGTGCAGATAGAGCACAGCGATCCTCAGCTCGCCAGAGCAAGACATCACCTTCTCGATGGCCCGCACCAGCTCGAGGATGCGCCTACCCCTGCGACTCCCATTTCCTCTATTCCTACACCTGCCAATGGGGCCGTGCATCCTTTCATCGCCCCCCTGGAGCCGCACCAGCTCGAGGTCTTTCAGAAGATCAAAGACATCTCTCCAGCTACGGTGGCAGTTCTGTCTCTTGACAGTCTCAAAGCGCACAATCCGGCTTGGCACTCGACAATTGACACCGCTCTTCATAAAGCCGGATTGCGAGTGCTGACCACTCATGGATCCCCGTACCCGCTTGTCGCCCTCCAGGAGTTCTGGAGTTCATTTCGGCGCCTCACCCCGAAGCCCTTTCGTGAGCAGAAATTTGTTTCCTTTCGCCTCGGTGGTGTTCTTCATGAGAAGTCCCTTCGCGAGTTCGGCCGCTTGCTGGATCCGCACGTCAATTTTGATACTGCATTAGCTGGCTGTGAGGACACAGAACAGTTCAAGTGTGGGGTAGGGTGTTAGATAACCATGCATGATCTTGATTGCCTATATCTTTGTATGTGCCTCGTGATTCCTATCCAGTTCTCTAGCATAGAATTGCTCAATTCTTGACTTTGGATGTTAAATTGACTTCAATTTTCAACAATGACGTCTAGACTGTTCCACTTAGAACCTGTAACCAACGTGTCAGAACTGATATTAAATGAGTCTAGGTCAGAACAGATCATAAATCACTTCTGTAGTTGGAACTGGAATTAATTGAATCAATCAACTTGTTAACAACAAAGCTCGATAACACCGTTCTAAGATGATAAATGCTAGCTTCTTCCATGTTTTCACTCCATATTTGATCACCTGTGATTGTGGCTTGAGATTTGACGGAAATCCAATTCGAAATCTTGTGTAAAAAGTTATAACTAGCTAGGATTAAGTGGCTAAATGGTGAAATCAAGTGATTGAGTGAATCAAATCAATGCTAAGTTCTTTAAAGTGCTGAAAATAAAGCTAGGCAAGCCCGACACCTAAGTGAAGTGTTCGGGTTGAGCACTAGCAAAAGGCACGAATACTGTGAGCTAGGCAGGTCAAACACCTAAGTGAAGTGTTTGGTATTGATGACACTCGATTTGACGTGATTATCAGCCTCATTTAAGCGACATTTCCTTGCTTGAAACGTGGTTTTAGGGTAAAATAGCGAATATTCACTCAACTACCCTATTTCCTACCGATTTGGTTACTTTGGCCCTTTTTGGGTCAATTTGATGGTTTTCTAGCGTTTTTGTGATAGCACAGATTTTTGCCATCATTTACGTAGCCATGGACGTATTCAAGACCTCAAGGAGTGAACCGAATCGAACCAGAAATCAAACCAGAGTCAGAACCGAAGATCTAACTGCCCAGCACAATGTTTTCGCCGAAAAGACTATGAGGATTTCGGCGAAAATACCTTCAGAACTCACAGGCTGATTTGCACTGAAGTCTTCGGCGAAAACTTCCTTATGTTTTCGCCGAAAATCCTAGAAGAAATAACACAGGGGATTTTAACTAAAGTTTTCGCCGAAAATCATTTGATATTTTCGGCGAAAATATCTTCCTTTTCCGCGGCAGAATCAGAAAACCCTAATCAACCCTATTTAAAGCAGGAGTCGGCAGCCATTCATAAAATAATTGACACCACACAAATCATTATTCATATTTTCACAAATCAGACTTTTGAGAGTCAGCCACTCTAGGGTCGATAGATAGAGTTTAGAGAGTTCGAAGATCCGTGGAGAGATCGTGACGCCATCCTTCACCTCGGAGAACTCGGAGCTTAAAGTTGAAGATCCAGGAGACTGAAGCTTCGCGGGAGTCGTCAGAATTAGGTTTTTCAGTTCTTATCTGTTCTTCCTTTGTATGATGATCTTCATTGTTGCCTTTGAATCTCTTGTTTCTGATATGAGTAACTGAACTTGTAGAGCTTAGATTAGATGATCCATAAGTGACCCAGGGCTTTAAAGCGGTCACGGATCGGCGGTGATTAGATTCGAAGTTCAATCTGTTTCTCTTTCATGTTTGATTTGTTCTTCATTGTTTATGTTTCTTGTCTGGATTGATCACCTAGATTAGATTCTTGTTAAGCTAAGGATAGAAGCGAACGCTCGCCTTACTTTAGAACATCGAATTGAACAATTAACCTTATAATTGGAGCGTGCCTTTCGTAGGAACCGGTTAGGGTTAATCCACTGCAAGAGTAACTCATTAATCATTAGTAATTGCACCAGTTAATTAAGTCATTGCGAGAGGTGACCGTACCCGGGCGGCTAGTTAATCTTGGTAGTTAGAACGGATAGAGCGAACGTTCGCCGGTCTTAAACCTAAGGGTAAGGAGTTATGGTGGTGTATAGAAACCGATTGAATTAGAATTGAAAACCGCTGATCTTGTGATTTCCGTTGCTCTGGTGATCTAAGGGGGATTCGAAATCTAAGTTCGTCTATCTTCTCGTTAGTCAACCCTTTACTTTTCTGTCTTTTATTTTCCTTTGTTCATTAGATTAGAAGTCGTGGAACTCACACCACGCACTAAGTGTTTAAACCTGAATAATTTGCCAGCTTCTTCAAAGTAGTCGATTAGAAGAAACCCCTCGAATACGATCTAGTCTACTTCGGTAGGTTAGTTATTTGATTGACCGCTATTCTGCAGCTATCAAATTGGCGCCGTTGCCGGGGACTCTTCTAATTGTTTGAAAGAAGAGTTGGCAAATTATTCTTCTACCTTTCCGCCTTACCATTTAATTTTCCTCCATATTTTCATGATTTACCTGGGTAGTGTTTTTGAGTTTTAATTATGCAGGATTACTGGTGGGATGACCAGTACCAAGAGTGGTATGTCGATGAAGCACCGTATATTGAGGATAACCAAGAGATGTATATACTAGCTCATCAGCATCGACAACAGACGACGAGAATAGAATCCTTCTTGGAGAATATCTCTACAGCGCTACAAGCTCACAAAGAGATAAACTCACAGGTTCATCAAAATCGACAACAGACGGCAAGAGTAGAATCCGCCTTGGATGATCTCATTTCGAAGCTGCAAGCTCGTAACGTAGTGGATATCGAGCTCGAGCAACCAAATCCACTAATGGAAGAAGATGCTCAAGAGCTGTATGAAGATGAACATGACAATCTCACCGATGACTATTGTGAGCTAGAAGCATCTGATGAAGAATCCTTGGCGGTGGCGGTTGATGAAGACGAAGAGCCAATCCATCTTGAAGTTGAAGCCGAAGAGGAGCACGAAGAAATCGAGGAGATATCCTCAATCGAGCTTCCGCCGAGCCAACCTATAGATCAAGCCAGAGACGAGCACGTGGGAATCAAAGACATCAAGGATTTGGAAGTATACACACTCGATCCCGAGAGACCTCTTGATGAGCATCAGGTGGAGAAGATGGAGCTCATTGATCATGTCGCGCCGTACTACCTCTTTCCTCTTCCAAAAGGAGAATTCAAGAAGAACTGGTCATCCAACCAGAACCACGATCTACTGGAACACTACCGGTTACATCACCCTGCTGGAGTGCTACATGGCACTCAACCGCTATCCTTGAAGAAGACGATTGACTTCAAGGAACTTCTGAGTTGGGGTCCCTAACAGGTACCGTCCGGCTCAAGGACGTTAAAAGAGAGCGCTTCGTGGGAGGCAACCCACGACTGGAGTCCGTTTTTTTTAATTATTGAGTCAGTCTTTTTCGTCGTTCGAGTCGGTTTCGGGAAGCCAAAAGTGTCAGTTTGTTTTATTTCATATTTTTCGTGAGTTGTTTGCATGTCATAGAGTCAGTAGCAAGTTGATTGAGGTCGTTCCGATTTTTGTGGATTTAACTGTGATTTTCTGAAGTTGGCCGGATTTGCGAAAATATTTTAAACCCGAACAGTTCAAAATTTTCGGCGAAATCACCCTACCATTTTCGGCGAAATCACCTTTTGGATTTTCAGCTGAGTCTCCCTGTTTCATATTTTCGGTCCGAAGTGTATAATGTTTTCGTCGAAATTGATTTTGAAAACCAAGCAGTGATTTGAACTAAAGTTTTCGGCGAAACCATATGGTTATTTTCGGCGAAAACGCCTTCGAAAATCCGGCAGTGCATTTGAACTAAAATTTTTGGCGAAAACACCCTCTTATTTTCGCCGAAAACTGTTTTGAAAATCACCCAAAATATTCACTTTAAAATCCGGATTCACCCTCTCTCTCTTCCTTCTTTCAGTTTCTCATTCAATCGTCAAAATATTTTTAAAATTTCCCTTAACCTTCTTTGTTCGACTTTTATTCTGTGTGGATCCGGGACACTTGTCCCAGTATCCTTTTGATCTTTTTGTTGTTTTTGTTTTGTAGGATCCTGAGTAGCTACTCCGCTCCGCTCCGGGCTATCCGTGTTCATCCACTACACCGACCATCTCGTCACAGGTTCTTCATATCTCTCTACTCTAGTTTAGTCCTGTGAGGACACAGAACCGTTTAAGTGTGGGGTAGGATGTTAGAATTTGCCTGATCTTGCTTGCTATCTGTGATTCTATGGTTCAGTTTTGAAATTCTCTAGCATAGAATTGCTCAATTCTTGACTTTTGATGTTAAATTGACTTCAATTTTGGACAATGACGTCTAGACTGTTCCACTTAGAACCTGTAACCAACGTGTCAGAACTGATATTAAATGAGTTTAGGTCAGAACAGATCATAAATCACTTCTGTAGTTGAAACTTGAATTAATTGAATTAATTGGTTTGTTAATAACAAAGCTCGATAACACCGTTCTAAGATGATAGATGCTAGCTTCTTCCATGTTTTTTTTTTCACTCCATATTTGTTCACCTGTGATTGTGGCTTGAGATTAAATGGAAATCCAATTCGAAATCTCGTGTAAAAAGTTATAACTAGCTAGGATCAAGTGGTTAAATCGATAAATCAAGTGTTTGAGTGGTGAAATTCGAGTTGTGCAAATCAATGTAAAGTTCTTTAAAGTGCTGAAAAAAAAATCTAGGCAAGCCCCACACCTAAGTGAAGTGTTCGGGTTTAGCACTAGCAAAGGCACAAATACTGTGAGCTAGGCAGGTCCAACACCTAAGTGAAGTGTTTGGTATCGAGCACTAGTATGCAGTAAATAAATTAAAGGAAGAAGTTGAACTTGAAATAAATCATTGTTTAAATCGGTCCTAGCTAGAACATGTAACGTGCAGATCTAGAAACGGATGAAGTCGAGTCAATAGCCACATCACTTTTCCTACCTCCGCATCCACATCATGGCTAGAGCTTAAAGTCTTTTCTCATTAGAATTGGTGTTATCGTAGTCGGTTAATTATGATTAATTGTTTTGCCAAGAAACGAGCTTTGTTAAAACTACTACTTGAAGTGTGCAGAAATTAGTGAGATCGAAAACTTGTTTGGTTGATGTTCTTGCATGTGTAGGTCACTCTTTCTACGTGGAACAGTCTAAACCAAATTGTTAGAATTGAATCTCGGTTTAATATCGTGTCATTTGTGAATTTGAGTGTGTTCTAGTTCAGTTTGCTTGAGGACAAGCAAAAGCTTAAGTGTGGGGTATTGATGACTCTCGATTTGACGTGATTATCAGCCTCATTAAAGCGACATTTCCTTGCTTGAAACGTGGTTTTAGGGTTAAAATAGTGAATATTCACTCAACTACCCTATTTCCTACCGATTTGGTTACTTTGGCCCTTTTTGGGTCAATTTGATGGTTTTCTAGCATTTTTGTGATAGCACAGATTTTTGCCATCATTTACGTAGCCATGGACGTATTCAAGACCTCAAGGAGTGAACCAGAATCGAACCAGAAATCGAACCAGAGTCAGAACCGAAGATCCAACTGCCCAGCACAATGTTTTTGCCGAAAAGACTATGAGGATTTCGGCGAAAATACCTTCAGAACTCACAGGCTGATTTGCACTGAAGTCTTCGGCGAAAACTTCCTTATGTTTTCGCCGAAAATCCTAGAAGAAATAACACAGGGGATTTTAACTAAAGTTTTCGCCGAAAATCATTTGATATTTTCGGCGAAAATATCTTCCTTTTCCGCGGCAGAATCAGAAAACCCTAATCAACCCTATTTAAAGCAGGAGTCGGCAGCCATTCATAAAACAATTGACACCACACAAATCATTATTCATATTTTCACAAATCAGACTTTTAAGAGTCAGCCGACTCTAGGGTCGATAGATAGAGTTTAGAGAGTTCGAAGATCCGTGGAGAGATCGTGACGCCATCCTTCACCTCAGAGAACTCGGAGCTTAAAGTTGAAGATCCAGGAGACTGAAGCTTAGCGAGAGTCGTCAGAATTAGGTTTTTCAGTTCTTATCTGTTCTTCCTCTGTATGATGATCTTCATTGTTGCCTTTGATTCTCTTGTTTCCGATATGAGTAACTGAACTTGTAGAGCTTAGATTAGATGAACCCTAAGTGACCCAGGGCTTTAAAGCGGTCACGGATTGGCGATGATTAGATTCGAAGTTCAATATGTTTCTCTTTCATGTTTGATTTGTTCTTCATTGTTTATGTTTCTTGTCTGGATTGATCACCTAGATTAGATTCTTGTTAAGCTAAGGCTAGAAGCGAACGCTCGCCTTACTTTAGAACATCGAATTGAACAATTAACCTTATAATTGGAGCGTGCCTTTCGTAGGAACCGGTTAGGGTTAATCCACTGCAAGAGTAACTCATTAATCATTAGTAATTGCACCAGTTAATTAAGTCATTGCGAGAGGCGACCGTACCCGGGCGGCTAGTTAATCTTGGTAGTTAGAACGGATAGAGCGAACGTTCGCCGGTCTTAAACCTAAGGGTAAGGAGTTATGGTGGTGTATAGAAACCGATTGAATTAAAATTGAAAACCGTTGATCTTGTGATTTCCGTTGCTCTGGTGATCTAAGGGGGATTCGAAATCTAAGTTCGTCTATCTTCTCGTTAGTCAACCCTTTACTTTTCTGTCTTTTATTTTCCTTTGTTCATTAGATTAGAAGTCGTGGAACTCACACCACGCACTAAGTGTTTAAACCTGAATAATTTGCCAGCTTCTTCAAAGTAGTCGATTAGAAGAAACCCCTGGAATACGATCTAGTCTACTTCAGTAGGTTAGTTATTTGATTGACCGCTATTCTGCAGCTATCAGGTATCGAGCACTAGTATGCAGTAAATAAATTAAAGAAAGTTTGAATCTTGAAAGAAATTGTTGTTTAAATCGGTCCTAGCTAGAACGTGTAACGTACAGATCTAGAAGCGGATGAAGTCGAGTCGATAGCCACGTCATTTTTCCTGCCTCCGCGTCCACATCATGGCTAGAGCTTAAAGTCGTTTTGATTAGAATTGGTGTTATCGTAGTCGGTTAATCATGATTAATTGTTTTGCTGTAAAACAATCTTTGTTAAAACCACTACTGGAAGTGTGCAAAAATCAGTATGATCGGAAACTTGTTTGGTTGATATTCTTGAGTGTGTAGGTCACTCTTTCTACGTGGAGCAGTCTAAACCAAATTGTTAGAATTGAATCTCAGTTTAATCTCGTGTCATTTATGAATTTGAGCGTGTTTCTATTCAGTTTGCTTGAGGACAAGCAAAAGCTTAAGTGTGGGGTATTTGATGACACTCGATTTGAAATGATTATCAGCCTCATTTAAGCGACATTTCTTTGCGTAAGACATGGTTTTTAGGGTAGAATAACGGATATTCAATCGATTGCCCTATCTCGTGCCATTTGTGTTACCTTGGCCCGTTTCGGGTCTATTTGATGGTTTTCTAGTGTTTTTACGTTAGGACAGGTTTTTGCCATCGAATAAAGTAACCAAGGACGTGTCTAAGGCGTTGAAACATCGAGGAACTGAACCGGAATCGATCAAAGGAGCCAATTAAGTTCAAACCAAATTCCTGCCCGGTTTATACATATATTTTTGGCGAAACTACCCTTTGGTTTTCGCCGAAAATGGAAGAAGAAATCACTGGCCGATTGAGAGGAAGTCTTCGGCGAAAATACCCTTGAGAGTTCGCCGAAAACAAAAGGAAGAATCCACTGTCCCGAGTATGAAGAAGTTTTCGCCGAAATTCCTTTACTATTTTCGGCGAAAATCCCAGTTGAAATCAGAAAAAAATAATCACTTTTACAACTGAACACACACACACAAACGACGACAGAGAGAGAGACAGGGCGAGTAGATAGAGTTCGAGGAGCAGGAACGGATCGTGACGCCATCCATCCATCTCGGAGAGCCAGTGCTAGGAGTTGAAAATCCAGCAGATTTGAGCTGCTAGGAAGCATCGAAATTAGGTTTTGCAGTTCTTCTCTGTCTTCCTATCTGAGATGTATTTCTTGTCTGTCTTCGATTCTTCTGTATTGAATATGAGTAGATAAACTCGTGTAGCTTAGATTAGATGAACCCTAAGTGACCCAGGGCTTAAAGCGGTCACAGATCGGCGGTGATTAGATTCGAAATTCATTCAGTTTCATCTTTCATGTTTGGTTTGTTCTTCGTTTTCTGTGTTTCTTGTCTGGTTTGGCCACCTAGATTAGATTCTTGTTAAGCTAAGGATAGAAGCGAACGCTCGCCTTAATTTAAAACACCAAATCAAACAATCAACCTTATAATTGGAGCGTGCCTTTCATAGGAGCCGATTAGGGTTGATCCATTGCTAGAGTAACTCATTAATCACTAGAATTTGCACCAGTTAAGTTAAGTCGTTGCGAGAGGCGACCGTACCCGGGCGGCTAATTAATTGTGGTAGCTAGATCGGATAGAGCGAACGTTCGCCAGTCTTAAACCTAAGGGTCAGGAGTTATGATGGTGTCTATGAAATGAATGAACTAGAATCGAAAATCGATGGTCTGTGACTGCTGTTGCCTTGGTGATCTAAGGGGAATTCAAAGTCTAAGCTTGTCTGTCATCTTTCTAGTCAATTAATCAATCTTCAATCTTTCTTCGTTTTAATTTTCAATTCTTCTTATTCTTGCGTCGTAGTATAGAAGTCATGGAACTCACACCACGCACAACTTGTGTTTGACCTTGAATTAAAACTGCCAACACCTTTGAGTAAGGAAGTAGAGGAAACCTCTGGAATACGATCTGCTATAGCTTTTTCTTAGCATTAGTAGTTATTTGTTTGAACCCGAACAACGATCTTAGGTTCACCAAAAAATGTCGGTTCAACCAAATAAAAAAAAAACTACTAATGCTAAAAAGCGTATAGCAGATCGTATTCCGAGGGCTTTCTATGATTGGTTACTTCAGAACTAGCAAAATACTCAAAGGTAAACACGTTGTGCGTGGTGTGAGTTCCACGACTTCTACTTCTAAGAAATGCAGAAAAAATAAAAAGATTAAACTAAAGCAGATTGGGAATTAGGGTTTGAAAACAAGGATGACAGACGAACTTAGACTTTGAATCCCCCTTCGTTCCCCAAAGCATTGGCAATCAACAGATCAGCGGATTTCGATTCTCATTCAATCAATTACTAAGACACCACCATAATTCCTTACCCTTAGGTTTAAGACCGGTGAACGTTCGCTCTATTCGTTCTAACTACCAAGATTAACTAGCCGCCCGGGTACGGTCGCCTCTCGCAATGACTTAATTAATTGGTGTGATTACTAGTGATTAATGAGTTACTCTTGCAGTGAATTAACCCTAACCGGTTCCTACGAAAGGCACACTCCAATTATAAGGTTAATTGTTCAATTCGATGTTCTAAAGTAAGGCGAGCGTTCGCTTCTATCCTTAGCTTAACCAGAATCTAATCTAGGTGATCAATCCAGACAAGAAACATGAACAATGAAGAACGAATCAAACATGAAAAAGAACTGATTGAATTTCGAATCTAATCACCGCCGATCCGTGACCGCTTTAAAGCCCTGGGTCACGGATGATAAGATCAATTAAATTGGAGCTCAATCAAACACAATGAATTATTAGACAGCTCGATCCTAGAACAAGAAACCTAACATGCATACAGATCAGCCAAACTATCTGGTCTCACTAATAAACTGCACACGACAAGTAATTAGCAATCAATCATGCACTAATTTGACCTGCCGACCAGACTCCTCACACAGGATAAATTTAGTACAATGGGAACTCTCACTCTCTGTGTTTAAGGACGTGTTTCTGCTCTCGATCATTTTATGTTATCGAATTCTATCATAGGTTTGCATTTCGACCACATCTCCACCACTGTGACAACATGAGTATCTAGTCAAGAAGGACTTCCCTGCTAGGACCGTAATGAAATCTACACTACTCGGGTTTATAATGAGATGGATGATGGGGATGAATGATGATGGCTTTGGTGCGGCGTAGCTTTCGACTAACTTCCCTCGAATCTAATCTATGGCTTCCTACCGTCTAACCAAACACGGGTGGCATAATGAACGCTCGTCCTATGATACCCTCAAGCAACCTAGCACTTTTTCTTTTTCTTTTTGCACAAATTTTTTTTTTTTACTTTCTTTTGAACTTTTCTTTTGACTTCGTTCTTCCATTTGTAGGGAGAAGAACGTTTTATTGAACTACACTTTGAACTTTTTCTGATTTTCTTTTTCTTCATTCATTTTTTTTTTCGAAATTTTTTTCTCTTTTTCTTTCTTTACCTACTTTTTGTTTCTTTTCTTTTGTGCCGATTTTTCTTTTAGTTGCTAGAGGGGTTTACACGTCTGGACACATTAGCTAATATCACCTGTTTAATGGCTATAGCCAGGTTACCACAAACCGACTTCCGGTAGGTCAATCTAGAACTACAACCACAGGGGATCAACGGGGAATGAAAGAAATGGGAAATGGCTGTAATATATTATCGAACCGAAAGAACAGGCCAAGCTCAAGGGTCTAAACCTAGTGGTTTTATTGTTTGGTAGGCTATCTAGCTTAGTAGCTGAATCTAGGTGCCCCTATCCTTCTAGAACTCGTGTCATCGTGTGGTCTCGAGTAGGTCTCATGCAAATTCTAACTCATTCAAGTAAACAGAAAACCACTCAGAAAGAATTTAAAATTGCAAGTTACGTGCAATGGATCAAAAGCTCACAGTTGGCTTGCTAGTCGGATTCGATCATTTTCATGCAATCAAGGCTACAAACTACAAGTGTGATTTTAAAATTCTGATCTGACCAGGCAATTTAGCATCAAAGCATACAAGTTGGTTCTCAAGTTCTAGGTTAAGCAGTCTAAGCATCATTATGAAAGTTTGAACAACAACTTAACATCAAAAATCAAGAACTGAGCCATTCTAATGCTAGAGAGACTGGAATGGAATCACGAGGCACACATAAAACACAATCAAGGGCAATCAAGTTCATGCAAAGTTCTCTAGCATCCTACCCCACACTTAAATCGGACTGTGTCCTCACAGGACTAATTTAGAGTTCAGAGTGGAATGTAAGAACCTGGATGAGGACGGTTGATTTAAGAGGGTAAGCACGGATCCTGAGAGCGGAGGGAAGTGTAACAGAACCTGAAGCAAAGGGAGTCTACCGATTGCCTACAAAACAAAAACAAATGAACCATAAAAAGGAAACCGGGACAAGTGTCCCGGATCCACACAGAAAAAAGTTGGACCGAAATCCGAAAATAATAAATAAAAAGAAGACACCAGAAAATGAATACAACCCGATCACTGCTGGTCCGGTGAGCCGGGAGGTGGAAAGTGGAGAAATTCGCCGAGCTGGCGTTGCCACGCCATCTGTGCCTCATATCGCCGGTCGGTGCGGCGCATATGTTGCTGCATAATAGTCCATCGCGCCTCTTGAGTGGCGTTGTCGGTGATGCGCCACTCCTGCAGTCGCTCGTATAACTCTCCAACATCCACGGGGTGGTGTTGTGGCTGTTGAGTATGCGCCGGATATGGATCGGGGATGTGCGGCGGCGACTGGTTGATGTACCCTGCCTAATGGTGTAGCGAGGGTATATAATCATGAAACTCAGGCGGCTGCTGCGGCTGCTGCTCCTCAGCATCATCTTCTTCCTCTGACTCGACCACAGGCTGGAGTGGAGGATCAGCTGCTACATGGGGACTGAGGTCGAGTTCTAAGTCGTACTCAACCGCCAAGTCTCCTCCAACGGTCCGAACTGGATGTCGTGGAATGTGCGGGCCATACTCATGGCTGATGCCGAAGGAGAGGATGAGTTGTCCTATGAAGTTGCCTCCCAAGAGTTTGCGGGGTGGCGTCTTCCTCTTGGTCTTCTGGCGGAAGATGCGAGCTAGTACCCAACCGGGGTGGAGAGGGTAGCTCTCTCGGATGGCTCGGAGAAGCATGAGCTCCTCCTTGAGGATATGGTGGCGATCCTTGTCTCGAACATATAAAAGTGACCTCCGCCAAACCATATGAATAAATTTATAGAGCGGGTGAGAGAGAGACTTAACTGAGTTGCTCTCCCCGAGGCGATCGCCAGGTACGCCTGTCATGTGGCTCCAAAGGGCGTTGTACTCCTCGCCGTCATCATCTTCTCCCCAACCGAGGTGATGATCGTGATAGTGCTCATAGGGGATGCCGAGATGAGCGGCAAACTCATCGTAGGTGAGCTGCCTGTACACCCCACCAAGATAGAAGGTGATCACCTTCTGGCGTTGCTTCCTCTTGTGCTCATCCAGATCAAAGGTTGCCCAGAACTCCTGGAGGGCAATGTCTGGGAACTCGGCGGTGATGGTGGTCAGCTCGAGGAGACCAGCCGGTGCTAAGGCATCATGCACGTTCCGGTGGTAGTCCTCATCATGATCGTGCAGGGACTCCATGGAGAGAGGGCGCACGTCAGCTCCCCGAACGTGCTGAATCTTCTGGAAGCACTCAAAATAGAAATCCGGTAGACGGGCGATGGTGGGATGATATCCAGCATGGCGGGGTAGAGCAGGTGGTGGACCCAGAACAGTAGGTGTGACGGGAGCGGCAGCTCCTGAGCTCGAGGTGCCATCAAGTCGCGCCTTAGTCCTGCGCTCATAAGTGGTGTTCCTAGAACCAGAATGAAACCAGATTAGTCAACCAAAACCTTACCCCACACTTGGTAGAAAAAACTCGATTTCACAAAGAAATGAGGGGAACTAAGTGGGGTAAGCAAAGCGGAGTAACCGGTAATCATAGACAGTAAAATACATACTTAGGAACAACCAGAATCGGATAAGCACAATCAGAGTTCAAAAAGTCAAACCGACATTTTGGAAGTCAACATTTAAGCATATTGAACCCTAATCATGGCAAGACTATCATAACTTGGAGAATGACGGTAAAATATGATTTCAAATGGCAGCTCGATAATATGAACGAGAATGAACACATCAGACAGCCAAATGATCACAGCAGTTCAAAGTCAAACCGACATTTCTCACAAAAGTCAACTTAACAAGGAATTAATCGTATGCATAGCAACATAAGCTCAAATGATATGAAAATTAAGCACGGAACTCCCTAAGCATGCTAGAACAGTTCTATAAGTTCTGCTAATCCTAGTTCACACAAAACAATCGGCACGCAAAACGAGGCAAACCGAAAAGTCAATCGAAAATCAACCCCGACGAAATTCAGCAATCTATATGTCAAAAGATTCGTATCGAAAATTTATACAACTTACCTTGAAGTCATGATTGCTAAAAATGAACGAGTTGAGAAGAATCGGTGAAAAACTTGAAAACTAGGTTTTCGGTGAACTGGAGCTGCAAAGCTCCGATTTGGACGTTCTAGGGCTCGTTGGGATCGGAAAAGGGAAGGGAAGGGAGCGGCGGTGGTCGGCGACGGTGGCCGCGGCGGGTTACGGCGGCGATGGCGGATTGAAATGGTGAAAGGCGGTCGGCGATTTTAAAGAGATAGGGGGTTTCGGTGAGTTGAACGAAAATGGGTGAAGGATGAGAGAGGGGGTGGACCGGATTTTTTTTTAAAGGAAAATTTGGCTGATTTTCAAAATTATTTTTGGCGAAATTAGGAGGGTGGTTTCGCCGAAAATATCAGTTAAAATGGTTTCGCCGGATTTTCGAAGGCGGTTTCGCCGAAAATGATAGTACGGTTTCGCTGAAAATATCAGTTAAAATGGTTTCGCCGAAAACAAAAACTTTTCGAACCGAAAACAATGAACAGGGAGATTGAGTTCGAAAATTGAAAATCGATTTCGCCGAAAACAAGGGTGGTTTCGCCGAAAATTTTGAACTGTTCGGGTGTTTAAATATTTTCATAAATTCGGCCAACTTCAGAAAATCACAGTTAAATCCACAAAAATCGGAACGACCTCAATCAACTTGCAACTGACTCTATGACATGCAGACTCTACACGAAAAATAATAAATCAAACAAACAGACACTTTTGGCTCTCCCGAACCGACTCTAAAATACCAAGTTCAACAAAAATTAAAACAGACTCCAGCCGTGGGTTGCCTCCCACGAAGCGCTCTTGTATTAACGTCCTTGAGCTGGACGATACCTGGACGATATTAGGAGACATCCCAACTTAGATTCTCCTTCACGCTCGCGTCGGAGTTCAAGAAGTACAGCTTCGGGACTTCTCCGGTAAACGTGAATTTCTTCCCGTTCGCATGCAAAAGCTTGGTACGTCCGTCGGGAAGATGATCAACGAACTTGAATGGTCCGAACAGCTCTCTGGAGAGATCATCTTTCTTGAGTGTGACGATGGAAGGAATGAGGACTGTCGGTTTCTCCTTTTCTTTAATCTTCGGCTTGGTATCACCAGGATCGGTGATCGTTAGTACTTCCTTAGGAGACGCTTTTGGCTTCTCCTTCCATACATGTTCCGGCGCCGGTTTCTCGGAATGAAATGGTGGTGCAGTTGGCTCGATGGAAGACAGTGGAATTTTTGGTCTCCAGACCATTTGGGTCTTCGTCTTCTTGTTCTTTCCTCGAGGTCTGCTCGGTGGTTTAGAAGAGGCTTGCAGTTCCTTCTTCTTCTTCTTAAGCGGCTTCTGAACTAAAATTTCTGGCTTTTTCGTAATGACCTGTTTAATATCTACAGCAACAGCTGATCTAGAGACACTGGGAGAAGCATTAGTAACGGAGTTGACCGGAGTCAACCCCACCGTTTCAACAGCTAGGCAGTGAGATTCTTCATTCCTAGAGTCATATTTCATGCCATCTTTAAGACGGAACGTTTTTGTTTCTTTACCGACTCTTAAAGTTAAAGAACCATTTGGAACGTTAATATTCATTCCAGTAGTAGCCATGAAAGGTCGACCTATGAGAATAGTAGCATCATCTGTACTAGTATCCATAATCACATAATCAGCTAAGAACGTGAACGGACCACATTTAGTGACAACGTCTTTAATCTCTCCTTAGGGGTTTTAAGCGATCTATCAGCAAAGACGAGTTGCATACTAGGTGGTTCAAGTTCTCCTAGGTTTAACTTTTCATATAGACTCACAGGCATAACATTAACAGATGCTCCTAGGTCAACTAAGCAACGTTCAATCTCAACATCATTAATGACCAAAGGCAAAGTAAAAGAACCAGGATCAGATAACTTAGCTGGATATGGAGAAACAGGTTTCTTAGCACGAATGTCAGGATATCCTTCATTGTTCCCCTTCATGCCAGTCTCGATCCTTGCGTTTGGCAGCAATGCTCTAGGAAATGGAGGGTTTACGACGTATGGTGCAAGAGGAGGATCCTCCTTAGGCGCCGGTTTCTGTTCCTCTTCTTCCTCTTCTTCCGGAGTTTCAGCGATCCTGCGTAAAACAGAATAAGCATCAGCAATTAAGTTCGGGAGTTTTCAAGCAGTTACCATTTTAGCCTGTTCTTTTCTCGGGTTTGGCTCTGTCTGGCTTGGAAGCTGGCCAAATGGTCGACCAGATGCTAGCATGCTCGAGATGTTGTTCACGACTTGCTCAATTCTTTGTCCAGATGCTATCTGTTCTTGATTGAGAAGAGCTTGAGCCTTGAACTAACTGTCATGATCATCGAGTCTTGTGATGATCTGGCTGAGCTTCTTATCCAGGTCACTGACATTATTATCTCTTTGATGCTGCTGACCTGGATAGGTATTGTTAAGATATTGATTCTGGCGATTGCCAGGAGCAGTTCCATAATTACCTGGATTGCGATGCGGCGGCTGGTAGACACCTGCCGGCGGATGGTTAGGCTTCTGATCCTGAGCTGGATCAGCCGGGCGGTTATTCTGGTTCTGGTTATGATTGGCGCCAGCATTGTAGGGGGTCTGTCTTGATAGTTCCCTTGCTGTCTGAAGTTACGGTAACCAGCATAACCATTCTGATTATTGACGAAGCCTTATTGTATGAAATTTACCTCTTCGGCAGACCAGACTTCTGCCTTACCAAAATTCTGACAACGGCCTCCATTATGTGAGCAAGCTCCACACCACTCGCAATCAGCAACATAAACAGAAGCTGCCGGTGGCTTGATCGGTGTGGTAGACTTCTTCAAATGCTTCTCTACCTCTGCTTTGATAGTAGCTTCGAGATCTAGCTTGCTCCTTGATCCTTCAGATTGTCGCTCCCAGTTCCTTGACTTGGAGGCACAGTTTGCGAAGTGAAGAAGAGCAGCTTCAGGAGTGAGTGTAGTGCAATCCCCTTCAGCTAGAGAATTGACCCACTTGGCAGATTCTTCTCGAAGTCCACGAGAGAAGATTTCAGCTAACTGCCTCTGCTCGAATCCATGATGAGGGCAGGTGTAGAGAAGTTCTTGGAATCGATTCCAAGTATCATACAAGCTTTCTCCTTCTTTTGGGAGAATCTGGCGATGCTGTCCTTGATGGCGGTTGTTCTGGCCGGAGGGAAGTATTCTTCAACAAAGTCCTGAGCCAGAGTATCCCAGTTAGTGTAGTAGCCAGGTGGTTTGCCAGTAAGCCACCTCTTAGCAGCGCCTTTTAGAGAGAACGGGAAAGCTCTCAGACAAAGGGTGTTTTTGTCGAGGTTTCCGCTCTTAAAAGTACTGCAGAGATCAAGGAAGTCTGCAAGATGAGTGCACGGATTGTCTAGGGGTCTGCCTTCAAACTGTAAATCTCTAGAGATCATCGTCAAGAATGGGATCTTGATCTCATAGTCAGGATCTCCTTCAATGCGCGGAACGGCAATGGCAGATCGAACGCTAGTCGCGTTCGGCTTGTTATAGTCTGCTAGACTCTTCTGTGCAAGTGGTGGTGGCGGCAGTTGATCGCCATTTGGTGGTGGTAATCTATCGTCCATGATGGGAGATGGAGGTGGTGAAAGTGACTCGGTGTATGAAGCGGATGAAGATGACGGTATAGGTGAAGATGGAGATGAGGAACTCTCCTTCGGTTCCTCGATCTTGATCGGAGTGATGAATGGATTGGATCTGCCTTCCTTCAGAATCTGTGATCGTAGAGGTGTAGCAGAACTGCCTGGATTCCCTGCAATCTTAGCCTGTTCGGTTTGAGAGCGAGTCCAAGGACGGTGAGGCATACACCTGTAAACCTACAGATAACAAAGACAAACAAAACCAGTGTAAAATCGAAGTGAGTGGAAAAATGAACGATGGAAAGTAGAAGAATAAATTGCCAGTTCTTCTTTCGAACAATCAAAAGAAGTCCCCGGCAACGGCGCCAATTTGGTGAACGGCCTGTCGTTGGTCGGTTCAACCAAATAAAAAAAAACTACTAATGCTAAAAAGCGTATAGCAGATCGTATTCCGAGGGCTTTCTATGATTGGTTACTTCAGAACTAGCAAAATACTCAAAGGTAAACACGTTGTGCGTGGTGTGAGTTCCACGACTTCTACTTCTAAGAAATGCAGAAAAATTAAAAAGATTAAACTAAAGCAGATTGGGAATTAGGGTTTGAAAACAAGGATGACAGACGAACTTAGACTTTGAATCCCCCTTCGTTCCCCAGAGCATTGGCAATCAACAGATCAGCGGATTTCGATTCTCATTCAATCAATTACTAAGACACCACCATAACTCCTTACCCTTAGGTTTAAGACCGGCGAACGTTCGCTCTATCCGTTCTAACTACCAAGATTAACTAGCCGCCCGGGTACGGTCGCCTCTCGCAACGACTTAATTAATTGGTGTGATTACTAGTGATTAATGAGTTACTCTTGCAGTGAACTAATCCTAACCGGTTCCTACGAAAGGCACACTCCAATTATAAGGTTAATTGTTCAATTCGATGTTCTAAAGTAAGGCGAGCGTTCGCTTCTATCCTTAGCTTAACCAGAATCTAATCTAGGTGATCAATCCAGACAAGAAACATGAACAATGAAGAACGAATCAAACATGAAAAAGAACTGATTGAATTTCGAATCTAATCACCGCCGATCCGTGACCGCTTTAAAGCCCTGGGTCACTTAGGGTTCATCTAGTCTAAGCTCTAACGAGTTTAGCTACTCATGATCATTACAGAAGAAACAAAGACAAAGAAAGAGTTCATCATTCAGAGGAAGAACAGAAAAGAATCTGAAAAACCTAATTCAGACGACTCTGACAGACTCCGATCTTCGGTAATCTACACTCCTAGCTCCGGTTCGTCGAGGTGGAAGGGATGGCATCACGATCTCTATTCGGCTCTTCGAACTCCAACTCTTCACTCCATAACTTGAGAGGATTCTGATTCGAAAAGTTGTGTTTTCCGAATTATGATTGTATCGAATGCCTCCCATCGGGTTAAGTATTTATACTTAACCCTAACTTGACCCGGAATAGTGTATTATTTTCGCCGAAAATTCCTTAAGAATTTCGGCGAATGTGTTCGGGAGTGCTTTCTCTGCCTTGTATTTTCGGTCCGAAGAGTACAATGTTTTTGCCGAAGATGTCCTTTGAGTCGGCACCAGTTGAATGCACTAATATTTTCGCCGAATATGCAAGCTCAATTTCGGCGAAAATCTCTTTGTACTCGGGCAGGATTTTGTTTGACTTTGACTGGCTCCTTGGATCGATTCCGGTTTGATTCCTCGAGGTTCCTACGCCTTAGACACGTCCATGGCTACTTTATTTGACGGCAAAAACCTGTGCTAACACAAAAACACTAGAAAACCATCAAATAGACCCGAAACGGGCCAAGGTAACACAAATGGCACGAGATAGGGCAATCGATTGAATATTCGTTATTCTACCCTAAAAACCATGTCTTAAGCAAAGAAATGTCGCTTAAATGAGGCTGATAATCACGTCAAATCGAGTGTCATCATGTATCAAAAATTTCAAAAAAGCAGGGTGGCAATCTCCCAAGTGCTAGAGCACTAGCTGATTTAAATGCTTTCATTAATGATCTACTACTTGTCAATGTAGACTTCTCTGGGCCATTGTTTACCTGGTCAAACAAAAGAAATGAGACGGAGGAAATAAAATCAAGACTAGATAGATTTCTTATCTCTATGAAATGGTTAAATTTTTGGCCAGAAACGTGTTGTTCTAATTTTAAAGCAAATGGTTCGGACCATCTGGCAATCTTCCTGGAAAAGGTCCCGGCAACATCTCCATCAAAAAGATTATTCAGATTTGACAACAGATGGATTGGCCTCCCTGAAGTAAGAGATGTGATTGAGATGGAATGGAATAGACCAACTCCTGGATTGCCAATGTATAAAGTGACAAAAAATCTCAAGGAAATAAGATATAAACTTTTTGAATTAATGAGATCAGGTGTCACAAACTCAAAAAAAAAAAGAATTAAGGAGATTGAAAGAGAAATTGACCTAGAGACAGAAGCCAAAACTATCAATTGGGAACGTGTTTCCTCTTTAGAAAATGATTTATCAATTGAAATTCACCAGTAAGTATGTTATTGGAAACAACGGAATAGAAACAAATGGTTAGAATTGGGGGACAAAAATACAAAATTCTTTCATCAGTTAGTAGCACAACAGAGAAGGAGGAATTTTGTCACAACCTTAGAGGACAAGAATGGGGTGAACCAAAGTAATCAACAGAAATTGGGCCAAATTGCTTCAGAATTCTATAATGATCTCTTCGCTACCTCTTTTCCTCCATCTAATCTAGCTTCTATAATGAATGTGAGTCCAGATGATAAACAGGCTTCAAGCAAAATGAACAATCAAATTACGGAATGGGTGTCAGACGAAGAAATTAAAGATGTTGTTTTCTCAATAGGGAAGGATTAAGCACCTGGACCTGATGGTTTCACTGGATCATTTTTTCAAGCATATTGGGATATTGTTGGTTATGAAGTCACTAATGCGATTGCCCTGTTCCTCAGATCAGGGATAATGCTAGAAGAAATAAATTATACTTGGGTATCTTTGCTACCTAAGAAAGCGGATGTTAAAAGTATGAAAGATTTGCGACCAATTGGTCTTTGCAAGTTCTATATAAATCGATAACAAATATATTAGAAACCAGACTAGGAAGAATATTACCGAATATTATTAGTATGAACCAAAATGGATTTATACAAGGAAGAGCAATCTCAGACAACACCCTCATTGCCATGAAGTTATGCACTATCTAGCAAATAGGACCACTAATCTTTCAAGATTCATGGCCCTCAAAGTAGATATGGAAAAAGCATATGACAGAATTGAATGGTCTTTTCTTTTTGCTCTTCTGCGAAGATTCAGGTTCAGTGAAAGGAATATTGGATGGATGTCAGAATGTTTAATGAAAGCCAAATTGACAATCATCTTAAACGGTCAACCCTTTGATTATTTCTCGCCCTCAAGGGGTCTTAGACAAGGAGATCCTTTATCCCCACTCTTTTTCACTATCTGCTCGGAAGGGCTCACATTTATTATCCATAAAGCAATTCTTGATAAAAAAAATTGGTTGGCTTGAAATTCAATAATATAAGTCCGACACTCACTCACCTTATGTTTGCTGATGATACATATTTATTTCTTGAGGTAACATATGATTATATAACTAATCTTATAGATATATTTGAAATCTACCAGCTTTATAGTGGCCAAAAGATAAACTTAGCTAAATAAGTCGTCACATTTAGCAAAGGTACACCTGATGTCTCTAGGTCTCGTTGGAATAATATGTTAGGAACTTCAATTTCAAATAACCAAGATATCTACCTTGGACTCCCTTATGTGGTAAAATGATCCAAAACTGAAACATTCAAATTTCTTGAAGATATCTTAGTTAAAAGAATTAACTCTTGGAAAGGAAAAATGGTTATCTCCTGCCGCGTTGGAAGTACTCATATCGTCGGTCCTCATTGCTCTTCCAATGTATGCAAGGGCTTCTTTTCTAATCCCTAAACAAAACATCGAGAAACTAAACACGATTATCGGAGATTTTTTGTGGGGTAAGGTGGATGACAAGAAAAAGATGCATTGGGTTTCTTGGGAGAAATTATGTCTCCCCAAAGAGGAAGGAGGATTAGGATTCTTTGGCAACGTGGCCTCTTCCTTGACACTTGAAACACATGATTACACTAGGTCATGGGTTAGACCTTGGAATAGTAGGAGTAGTGATAGGGTTTACCCCAGGTGTCGACCCTTTAGTGTTAGGGTTTGGTCGGGCGGCGCCACTCCTATCAGCATTCTGTTTCCACGGGGAGTTTCCAGCGCTTGAGTTTCCCTCCAAGGGTTGGGGGTGTGGCCTCTGGTCACCTTCTGAAGCCATTATTCAGTTCCCTCTCCACGCGGATGGCTAAGGCCACTAGGTCTTCACAATCAATGTAGTTGATCATGTTGACTTGGTGAAGTATGTCTTTTTGTAATCCGCTCGTGAACCTGGCCACTCTGGCTTCTTCATCCTTCATTAGGTCTAGCCTGGTCACCAATATCTAGATCTCTTTGTTGTAGTCTTCCACTAACATGCTACCTTGCTTCAAGAATTGGAGATTGGTGTGTAGGTCACGTGTGTAGACAGCTGGTATGAATCTCTTCCTCATTCTTCTCTTTAGTTCCCTCCATGTCTCGATGGGATCCACCTCATCTCTCTGGACCTTCCGCCTGAGTTGACTACACCAAAGGGAAACATAGTCAGTAAACTCTATGGTAGCAATAGTTACCTTCTTCCTCTTAGAATAGTTATGGCAGTCTAGGAAATCTTCCATGCTCCTCTCCCAGTCGATATATTCGTCGGCATTGGTCTTGCCGGCAAACTTAGGCACGGTTAGCTTCAGGCTGCTCACATCATCATCAGGCTCCAGGTTAGTTCTCTTTGGCTGCCAGTCATCTTCAGGGAGTCCACCTCCTATCGACTGTCGCTCCATGAAGTTGGTGATGGTTTGAGTGAGGGTTGCTATTTGAGCCTCTATAGCCGTCATTCTCTCATCTGCAATGGTTAGTAAATTGAAAAAGGGCATCCCAAATCTTTCAACTAACAATATGAACTAAACTCACACACTCTGATTTAACCACTCGCTTTTAATTTTTAAGTATGCACTCAAATTAGAGTTTAAAAATCAGAAACAAAGTTCAAGCTCAGTTCAAGTAGTTGCAAGTTTCTTTAAAACTACCAAGTTCAAATTTATCAAATCATAAAGCATAAATAAGACTTGAAAACCTAGGATTATATCACTAGCCACAAGTACTATCCTTTCTACGACTTGTCTATAAGCAATTGGCAATCAGTAGTCTTAGGGTCGGTTCAAAGATTTCAAAACAAAGCAATGAAAGCTATAAAACTTGAAAAACTTTCCCCTCTTCTAAGATCGACCTATAATGAAACTTTGGCAAGGTGGCCTTGCTTTGGGTTGGGTCGTATTTTCTATTTTTTACAACTTTTTTTGTATTTTCTCTTTATGTATTTTTCTTTGTGGCCACCAGCTTTTACTGCTTTACAAGAATTGAAATACTGAAATCAAAGAACAAACAGAAATCAGTAAACAAGATGAAGCTATTTAGGGGTTTTCCATCTTTTATATGAAAACAATAAAGATAAAGGGATAGAGTGGTCCTAGTGTTGAACTGTGCACTGATACCAGCCGATATGAACCAATCCGCAACCGTGGGTGGCGAGCCTATACCAATAAGCCAATGACCAAAACAAACAAGTGTAACCTTAGTAACCGGGGGTGAATAGGACTTGGACCCGCTAGCTATAGAGAGCTAGGAACCCTAAGTATCAAGTCGAAGGTGCCACACTGTGGGATGGATGCCCAAGATGATAAACTGAACCTTAAGCAATGCAACAACGAGACTTGAAGGAAACAAGAACAAAGTTCTGAAATTTATTTGTATAATTCAAGGGGTTGTGTCCTTACAATGAGGTCGAATGCCTTTATTTATAGGTGAGGATTCGTTAACAAGCTCTCTGAATCCTCCTACAACTCTACTCCTAAAATAGCTTAAACTATTCCTAAACAGTCTAAGTGGGAAGAAAATCCGAACTAAAACACTAAAACGCTTAAAATAGCAAAATCCGAGAAAGCCGGTCGAAACCCTAAGCTGGTGGAAACCCTAATCTATGTCTAAGATGGATAGGGTGTGAAAAATCCCTCCTTCGTCTTCTCCGTGTTTCATACTCCTAAAAGTACTTGGAAACATGGGTGGCACTCTGTGGCGTGGGGTTTCCTGATCCGGATAGAAATCCTGATCACCGTCAGATTTTTTGGCGCCATCAGGTTTCTGGGCATGGTCGCCGCCGGCTATCGTGTCCTTCTTGTCCAGCCTGAGTCCTTCTCCGAATCGAACTTGGCGTAGTGGAGGTTTATCCTTAGGACATAGGGAATCCTTCTAGTGGATGCATTCCTGAAAGACACGGCTGGAATTTTGACTCGGCCCTAGTCGTGTCTGGTATGGGCTCTATTTTCGAACCTGCGCTTGTGTCGCCATCGGCTCTGGGCCCTTGGCTGGATCGACCCTTTGCTCGGCCATCAAGGCCTGGATGGGAGTCAGCATCAACTCAGGGGTGTCTTCTGGATCCGACACTTCAGATGTCTTCGGCTCTTGGTGTGGTGTCGGCATTGGCGCTTGCCTCGACATTGGCATCGGCCCGACATCAGTGCTGTGGGCCGCATCGGCATCAGCATCAGAACTTAATGTTGGGGCTCCTTGTCTGGTGCTTTCCCTTCCATCAAGGGGTAACCTCTCCTGGTCTCTCCATATGTTCCTCCACTCCAAGCCAACATGGGAAAGTTGGTGGTTGGTGCCCGCTGGGGCGTGGCGGCGCCGGGCTTGGTGGCATTGATCACTTCACTAAGGATCCATGCCCGCTGCCCAGCATAGACTTCCTAGTAGACGCCACCGCTAACCATGAAACACTCTCTTTCCTGGACGTGTTCTCCGACTATCACCAAATTCCCCTAGCAAAGGAAGACCATGAAAAAATGGCATTCATGACTCTCTTCGGGAATTAGTGCTACAATGTGCCTTTGGACTCAAAAACGCCAAAGCACATACCAACGGATGGTCCATAGAGTATTCCACGAGCAGTTGGGGGAAAATATTGAAGAATATGTAGATGATTTACTCGTCAAGAGTGTACGTCGAGGCGATCATCTTAGTGACCTAAGAGAGACATTCGAGACGTTGAAGAAGTTTAACCTTCGCCTGAACCCCACCAAATTTGTGTTTGGTGCATCCGCGGGTAAATTCTTCAGATATGTCATCACAAGAAGGGGAATAGAATTGAACCCTAAGAAGATAGAAGCCATGATGAGAACAAACCAGCCGTGAACCATGAAGGAAGTACAAATTTTCACCGGGCGCTTGGCGGCAATCAATAGGTTCATCCCGAAAGCTCGAACGATGCGCCTCATTCTTTGCCACAATGAAGGAGGCGACCAAGTTCTCATGGAACGAAGACTGTTCTAAGGCGTTTGAACAACTTAAAGTCTTCCTGGAAAATACCACCAGTATTGGAAGCTCCTAAAAAAGGTGACACGTTGAGCCTCTACATCACGATATCTCCCTCAGCTGTAAGCTCAACATTCATTCGAACCGAAGGAACCGAGCAACAACCGGTCTTCTACACCAGCAAAACCTTAACGGGCGCTGAAGGAAGATACTCCACAACTGAAAAAGCCATGTACGCCGTAGTAGTGGCTTCACGAAAGTTGTGTCCGTACTTTCAAACGCACACTGTTAACATAGTCACCAATCTCTCAATCAAGACGACGCTCAGGTCCATGAGTATCGCAGGTCGCCTGATAAAATGGGCAATATAGCTGAGTGAATATGACATTAAGTATGTACCAAGAACAGCTATCAAGGCACACAACAAAGGTGGAAAGGACTCCACTTGGGGACTGCCCATCGACGGCTCCTCATGCAAAAGCGGGCAAGGGCAAGACTCGTGCTAAAAAGCCCCCAAGGCGTTCTCTACGAAATCACCCTATGATTCACGCACCCACGAACAAATAACACCGCCGAGTATGGAGCACTGATTGCCAGGCTACGAATAGCACGAGAAACGGTGTATGCGCGCTAAAACCATACTCAGACTTAGAAATCATAGTCAACCGATTGAACGGAGCATACGGGACAGGAGAAGACCCACTCATCCCTCATCACAAGGAATCAAAGGAGGAAATGTTAAAATTTGACAAGATAGAGCTCTCCAAGTAGCAAGAGAGGAAAACGCTCACACGGACGCCTTATCAAAGCTAGCCACTGCCATGGTGTTCATAGAACCCCCGATGGCCGCCGTAGAAGCAGAGCCAACCATAGGAACGTGCATGAACATCAGAGACAGACAGGTTGATGTGAACCGCCGCAACCGTGGGTAGACGACCCTAGCCACTACAAGTTAGCCTCCTAGCAACGAGCTGAATCTATGGAACCGGGATAGAAATCGGACTTTGAACTGCTAGCTATAAAGGAGCTAGGAACCAGAAGTATCAATGTCGAACGCGCCACTTCAAGAGATGAATACTCTTGACGATAAGCCGAACTTTAAGCAATGCAACTAGCAAATACTCGAAGGGTTTAGAACAAAGTTCTGAAAAAAGTGGTTTATTATTGATTGAAGTCTGAAGAACAATGAGGGCCGGCGGCCTTGATTTATAGGGAGGAGTTAGGGAACAAGCTCTCCTAATCCTCCTAAATAACTACTTCCTAAACGAGTATTAAAATAAACTAAAACCTAACTAGGCCATTTAAAACACTAAATTAATCCTACTTATTCGAAACTAGAAAGGAAACACAATTAAAAATCCTCAAGAGTCTTGGAAAACAAGAAAAACTCCTAAATAGAAAAACTGGCAATGGAAAGTAGTTGGGAAGGACATGACTGACGTTGTGCTTTACTTCTTTAGTTCAGGTAAGATCCATGGTTTTGTTAATTCAGTCATTCTAGCCTTGATCCCTAAGAAGACAAATGCTTGTGACATTAAAGACTACCGTCCTATTTCTTGCTGCAATGTGGTTTACAAGGTAATCTCTAAGATCATTGCTATCAGATTGAGAACTGTCCTGCCTGGTTTGATTAGCTCTTCGCAATCTGCATTCATAAAAGATAGACTCATTAGTGATAATATATTGCTGGCTCATGAGTTGTTCAGAACGTATAACATGAAGAATATTTCCCCTAGGCTTGCTCTTAAAGTGGACTTAATAAAGGCTATTGATAGCATAAGCTGGGATTACTTAATTGATGTCATGACTGCAATGGATTTTCCTCCTATGTTTGTGGAATGGATTAGAGTTTGTTTGCAGTCTACAATGCTCACAGTGAACATTAATGGTACCCTTTGTGGAAATTTTAAAGCACGAATCTCTCCGTACTTGTTTGTGATTGCAATGGAAGTATTAAGTAGAATGCTAGATAAGGGTGTTGCTGATAAAGTCTTTGATTATCACCCCCAATACAAGATCTTATTGACTCATCTAGGGTTTGCTGACGATCTTCTTATTTTCAGAAAAGGAAATGAAAGATCAGTTAGGAGTATCATTGCTATTCTTGATAAGTTTCATATGGCCTCTGGATTGAAGTGTAACCCTGATAAGAGTGAGTTCTACACAGCAGGTGTGCATGATAATGTTATTACTGATATTAAAGTTGCTAGCAGTTTTAGAAAAGGGGACTTGCCTTTCAAGTATCTGGGAATCCCTCTGACTGCTGGTAAACTTAAGAAAGCTAAATGTAAGAGTTTGTTGGATAGGATCACAGCAAGGATAGCAGACTGGAAAACTCATTTTCTTTCTTATGCGGGAAGATTGCAGTTGGTTAATTCTGTTATTGAGGGCATTCTGCAGTACTGGTTATCAGTCTTCTTGTTGCCTCGGAGCCTTATGTTGGACATAGAGAAGGTTTGCAATAAGTTTTTGGGGGGGAAGATTGATGGTTGTAAGGCTAAAATAGCTTGGAAGCACATAGCTAAACCAATTGATGAAGGGGGGGCTGGTGTTAGAGATATTCAGTCTTGGAACATTGCTAATGCAGCAAGGCACCTGTGGAATTTGTTCACTAAAGCAGGCTCCTTATAGATTGCCTGGATTCAGAAATATAGATTGAAACGCGTGTGTATGTGGGAGGTGAAGGCTGATTATGGTTCATGGGTCTGGAAAAGGCTAATGAAACTCTGATCTTTAGTGCATGCTTACATGTCTGTTGATGATGAAGGGATCTGCTGCTGGAATGGAAAGGCAGTTGCAAAGCTTAAACCCAAAAACATATGGCAGGACATAAGGGAAAAGCAAGCTGAAGTGCCTTGGAGTAAGTTAATTTGGAAGGGATACATCATTCCCAGGTACAGTTTTGTGGCATGGCTGATTACTATTAGAAGAATCTTTACTAAAGACAAAGTGGCAAAGTGGGACAGCACAATTGATATGAATTGTGTCTTATGCAACTCATGTGCAGAGACCCTTGTAACACCCATCCCAAACCGACCCGGGTTCACCCGTGGTCGAACCGTTTGAGTGCTACTTGAGATACAGCATTTAAATAAAGGAGTAAAACGCAGCGGAAATAGAAACAACTCTTAAATAAAAGCTCAAAGACAACCGAAGGCCTTCATTACATAAAAACCGAAATCCGAAACCAAAACTCAAAACGATTACAAATCTCCCAACCCAAAAGTGTCAACCGAAATCTAAAATTAAAACAATGGTCACTCCACAATAGCTTCCTAATCTTCACTTCACAACTCCAACCTGCAACTCCTCCGAACTCAACCGAACACCTGAAAAGAGAAACTGGGGGAAATCAGCTTCCTAATGAAACTGAGTGAACCCACTGGGTTTAACTATGCGCCGAACCTAGCTTAGGAGCGATCCCAACTCCACACACAAACAACATCGGAATCTGACACAGCCAATCTCATTTTAATTCCTAACATGGCACTAGGTGATTCCACAAGAACTTACATCCTCCGGTGTATATACAATTAATAAAATTCAGCAATGTACTCAAGTTATCAATCCCCAACACAACATCATCAACGGAGTCATCAGACGCACGATACAACACTTAGCCACAGTACACCTTCCAACACGAATAGCACCCACATTTATCCATCAACCACACAACTCACAAATCACAGTTACCGACATCGACCACAGCTCATTAGAAGCATTGCACCAGCACAATCCAATACACACAACATACACCAGTCACACACACACGCACACTCACACAACACACATGTATCTCAAGTGATTATCTAGATGAGTTCATTAGGCGCCATAAGGAGTTTATCCCGCACCACCCCTGCCGGCCTGACGCACCTCTCTCCCCTGGAGAGGTCCAAGACGCATCCTCTCCCTTGGAGGATACCACGAGACCTTTCCCTTGAAGGAATCGTAAACTTGACTCAACCAAACAAATCACGCCTTTCCCTTGAAGACGTGACCGCACCTCTTTCCCTCGAAGAGGCACTTAGCACCCATAGTGCAGTTTTAGGGGCAGTGCAGGCTCCTTCAGATTCTAACATTTCATTCAATCACTTCATTCAATTCATCCCTTAAATTCATCTACCAATTTCATTCATCAATTTCTCCTCAAATCCATCCAATTCACATCATCAAGACCATCAACAGTTCCACCATCAATTTCCAACATTAATCCAATTCCAAACCTCAATCCACATATCACAATCCAAATCAATTTCACGAATCAACAATGCAATTCCAATCACTAAGTCCAACAACAATTCCCACATCAATTCCATCGTCGACCAGTTCCAAACCACATGCACAATCACAAGCCAGGCAAACACGCATAGCAACCAAGCAATGTCAAACAGTCAACCCAAGCCCCAAATCCTTCACCCAATTCTATTGTCCAATTCCATTTACTAATTCCCTAAGCCAATTCCATGTACCAATTCCATTATCCAATTCTATGTCATAAATCTATATCACTATCACATTATCAACCCCCCATCCCACATAGCACCACTTCCACCAAAACAACTCATAACATCAGGTCATCCAACAACACATAGCATCATCTCAAACCCAACATCACATAAACCAACATAATCCGAATCATTCAGTAATCCCACATCACACATAACCACACATCACAAGACATTCAACGCCTCCCACGCACAAACAGTTTAAGGGTAAACGGCTAGCTCACCGGCCACCCCCACCTGCAAGTACAGGGGAAGCCATGTCATGAGTCGTAGGGTTACCCTCCTGTACGTCCTTTATTGGACGACCCCACATTGGCAGGGTCATCCACCTGTTCATCATTTATAGGGCGACCCCACATTGGCAGGACCACCCTCCTGCAACCACAACCTGATACAATAGCATAATATACATAATTCTCATGTTCACAGACCCGTCCCTCCTATCACTCTTTACTAGTTTCGATCAATTTATCATCCATGTTAATCAATTCCCCCAATCAAACTCATCACAAACAGCCATCAATCATCAACCAATCCATCAATTAACAAATATCCAACAAACATCAAAACAGCATATTTCACAGAACAATCAATTGCAGAACAGTTTTCCCCTTTTACTCTCTTTCAGTTTCATGCAAGGCCCTACATTTTTCTAGGTCTGAATTGTAACTCCTCACACCGACCACACTACCTATCGTACGCTAAACCCTCACCTGACAAGAAGATGAGGCTCTAAACTCTTCTCGAAACCCGAACAACCAAGCTCTCAGACACCAAAAACGTAGCTATCCTCCTCTTCACCGACAGCAGCCTACTCCGAAATATTTAGAACTTCTGGGTGCAATCTCTTCCTCTCATTACAACGAACTCATACAAGAAACGGATCATCAATCGGACCTCTACAACTCTCCGAATCGAGGTTTGAAGTTTTGCAGATTTCTGGCTGAGACACAAAAACGTAGCTCTTCCTTCTTCCACTGACAGCAGCCTGCTCCGACCCAGCCAGAACCACGACCAGCGATCTCTTCCTCTCGCCGCCACGAGCGTGTAGCAAGAAACGGATCGTCAATCGGAGCTCTACAACTCCCGGAATCAAGGGTTGACCCAAATGGGTTTTTTTTTTTGGTTCTTCAAACACGGGTTTGGGGGGGGGAAGGGGAAAAATGAAAAGAAAATGAAGAAACTCCTAAAATCCGAATTTTAATCACCCAATGCTTGAAACACGGCCCACGTATCATCAACTGCACCCCCCAAAGTGTTTTAAACTCGACCCAACTCAAATTCGAACGTCCCGAACTTCGATGGGACCTCAAGAACACTGTTTCCAATGTCTAAACCATCCAAACTCGAGTTCCCAACCGTTCGGTTGGGCGGGGATGTTACAAGTCTCCACAACTTCAAAAGATTTCGTCCCCGAAATCACAACCCAACTCGCTCTAGCAACGAATCCACAATTCACAGCATAACGCCGCAACACAAGGATCACATCACCTCCCGAAACTCCCTTTTAACGGCTCTAGCAACACACACCTTCTAAGGGCACTACTCCCACACTACTTCGAACTTCTACCCAACAGACACGCACAACCGAACCTCAACGGCACCACTCACAACAAGAACACAACCAAAACACAATCAAACAAAACTCACACAAGAGCACAACCGAACACAAGAGCACAACAAAGAACAACTCAAGGAAGCAAGAATACTACCAGCTAACACCTCCGAGTAGAACTTCACACTTCTCAAACACTCCACCAACCTAGCTAAAATCTACAACAGCTCTACTCTTCCAACCAACCTCCTAGTCTACTACCACTTCCACTCCCAAACTACTCCGACACCCTCTTCACTACAGGAGGACACAAAACGTTTCAGTTGACCAATTTTCAGAAATCACATTTCATTTCAAATCACTTTCCTTTCAAATTCACAACACTTTCCTTTCAAAACTTCCCACCCACTTCAAAACAGTTTGAAAATCCCTGGAAAGTCGGTCCTGTGCCGATGCTTCATCCCTTCTCCCTTTGAGGTTAATTACTCCTCCAGAAGAAGAGACGAATCACCAACATAGCAGCAACTAACCAGGCTCTGATACCACTTGTAACACCCATCCCAAACCGACCCGGTTCACCCGTGGTCGAACCGGTTTGAGTGCTACTTGAGATACAGCATTTAAATAAAGGAGTAAAACGCAGCGGAAATAGAAACAACTCTTAAATAAAAGCTCAAAGACAACCGAAGGCCTTCATTACATAAAAACCGAAATCCGAAACCAAAACTCAAAACGATTACAAATCTCCCAACCCAAAAGTGTCAACCGAAATCTAAAATTAAAACAATGGTCACTCCACAATAGCTTCCTAATCTTCACTTCACAACTCCAACCTGCAACTCCTCCGAACTCAACCGAACACCTGAAAAGAGAAACTGGGGGGAAATCAGCTTCCTAATGAAACTGAGTGAACCCACTGGGTTTAACTATGCGCCGAACCTAGCTTAGGAGCGATCCCAACTCCACACACAAACAACATCGGAATCTGACACAAGCCAATCTCATTTTAATTCCTAACATGGCACTAGGTGATTCCACAAGAACTTACATCCTCCGGTGTATATACAATTAATAAAATTCAGCAATGTACTCAAGTTATCAATCCCCAACACAACATCATCAACGGAGTCATCAGACGCACGATACAACACTTAGCCACAGTACACCTTCCAACACGAATAGCACCCACATTTATCCATCAACCACACAACTCACAAATCACAGTTACCGACATCGACCACAGCTCATTAGAAGCATTGCACCAGCACAATCCAATACACACAACATACACCAGTCACACACACACGCACACTCACACAACACACATGTATCTCAAGTGATTATCTAGATGAGTTCATTAGGCGCCATAAGGAGTTTATCCCGCACCACCCCTGCCGGCCTGACGCACCTCTCTCCCCTGGAGAGGTCCAAGACGCATCCTCTCCCTTGGAGGATACCACGAGACCTTTCCCTTGAAGGAATCGTAAACTTGACTCAACCAAACAAATCACGCCTTTCCCTTGAAGACGTGACCGCACCTCTTTCCCTCGAAGAGGCACTTAGCACCCATAGTACAGTTTTAGGGGGCAGTGCAGGCTCCTTCAGATTCTAACATTTCATTCAATCACTTCATTCAATTCATCCCTTAAATTCATCTACCAATTTCATTCATCAATTTCTCCTCAAATCCATCCAATTCACATCATCAAGACCATCAACAGTTCCACCATCAATTTCCAACATTAATCCAATTCCAAACCTCAATCCACATATCACAATCCAAATCAATTTCACGAATCAACAATGCAATTCCAATCACTAAGTCCAACAACAATTCCCACATCAATTCCATCGTCGACCAGTTCCAAACCACATGCACAATCACAAGCCAGTCAAACACGCATAGCAACCAAGCAATGTCAAACAGTCAACCCAAGCCCCAAATCCTTCACCCAATTCTATTGTCCAATTCCATTTACTAATTCCCTAAGCCAATTCCATGTACCAATTCCATTATCCAATTCTATGTCATAAATCTATATCACTATCACATTATCAACCCCCCATCCCACATAGCACCACTTCCACCAAAACAACTCATAACATCAGGTCATCCAACAACACATAGCATCATCTCAAACCCAACATCACATAAACCAACATAATCCGAATCATTCAGTAATCCCACATCACACATAACCACACATCACAAGACATTCAACGCCTCCCACGGCACAAACAATTTAAGGGTAAACGGCTAGCTCACCGGCCACCCCCACCTGCAAGTACAGGGGAAGCCATGTCATGAGTCGTAGGGTTACCCTCCTGTATGTCCTTTATTGGACGACCCCACATTGGAAGGGTCATCCACCTGTTCATCATTTATAGGGCGACCCCACATTGGCAGGACCACCCTCCTGCAACCACAACTTGATACAATAGCATAATATACATAATTCTCATGTTCACAGACCCGTCCCTCCTATCACTCTTTACTAGTTTCGATCAATTTATCATCCATGTTAATCAATTCCCCCAATCAAACTCATCACAAACAGCCATCAATCATCAACCAATCCATCAATTAACAAATATCCAACAAACATCAAAACAGCATATTTCACAGAACAATCAATTGCAGAACAGTTTTTCCCTTTTACTCTCTTTCAGTTTCATGCAAGGCCCTACATTTTTCTAGGTCTGAATTGTAACTCCTCACACCGACCACACTACCTATCGTACGCTAAACCCTCACCTGACAAGAAGATGAGGCTCTAAACTCTTCTCGAAACCCGAACAACCAAGCTCTCAGACACCAAAAACGTAGCTATCCTCCTCTTCACTGACAGCAGCCTACTCCGAAATATTTAGAACTTCTGGGTGCGATCTCTTCCTCTCATTACAACGAACTCATAGCAAGAAACGGATCATCAATCGGACCTCTACCACTCTCTGAATCGAGGTTTGAAGTTTTGGAGATTTCTGGCTGAGACACAAAAACGTAGCTCTTCCTTCTTCCACTGACAGCAGCCTGCTCCGACCCAGCCAGAACCACGACCAGCGATCTATTCCTCTCGCCGCCACGAGCGTGTAGCAAGAAACGGATCGTCAATCGGAGCTCTACAACTCCCGGAATCAAGGGTTGACCCAAATGGGTTTTTTTTTGGTTCTTCAAACACGGGTTTGGGGGGGAAGGGGAAAAATGAAAAAAAAATGAAGAAACTCCTAAAATCCGAATTTTAATCACCCAATGCTTGAAACACGGCCCACGTATCATCAACTGCACCCCCCAAAGTGTTTTAAACTCGACCCAACTCAAATTCGAACGTCCCGAACTTCGATGGGACCTCAAGAACACTGTTTCCAATGTCTAAACCATCCAAACTCGAGTTCCCAACCGTTCGGTTGGGCGGGGATGTTACAACCCATGAACACTTATTCTTTGCTTGTGAGTTCTCTCAGAAATTATTAACTGTATTTTTGCAGAGTTTGAAGGGGTTAACAACTGGGACCCTGTGATTGAAGAAGCTGCGAACTGGAATGGAGGAAGTATAGAAGGGAAGATCAAAAAGTTAAAATGGGTGATGGTAATCAACACGATCTGGCGGTGTCGTTGTTTGAGGATTTTTGGTGCAAAAACCTGTTGATTTGGAGACTAGTATAGACCAAATTAGATGGGATATTTCAGTTTTTGCACAAAAAGCTAAAGATAGATTACAGATTATGAGATATGTATAGGGTTCTTTCCTATAGGTTTTTCGTTAACTCTCCTTTCTTGTAGGTTCTTCATTGTTTTATGGTGAAATGAAATCTCTAATTCATCCAAAAAAACTGGCAAACCCCTAAGCATGAGCGTGGCCGCGTCCGCGTCCATGTCCGCGCCAGACTGGGAATCCTAGTCAGACTAGGTTTGCTAGTCTCTAGTATGTTGAGGGATCCTAGCTCTGATAATCTCAATAACGTGCATGAAAGTAAGTTAAAGCTAGAGGATCTGAGGAAAGCTGAGAAGGAAATTCTGAGACTCAAAGCAAGGTCCATGTGGATTGCCAATGGGGATGATAATACTTCCTATTTCTTCAAATGTGTTAAAACTAGGCAAGCTAGAAATATAATCAGAATGATTTGTAATGATCAGGGAGAAAAGGTTGATACTCATGATGGAATTGCAGAAGTGCTGGTGCAATATTACAAGAAGCTTCTGGGGGAGAAGGCTAGTATTAATCTTGAGGGTTTGGACAAAGTTGTTAGGAGGAAGGTTTCTTTTGAACAAGCTGAAATGCTAGGTGGCCTTGTCTCTGCTAAAGAAGTCAAGGAAGCCTTTGATTTAATGCCAAGTGAGAAGGCTCCGGGCCCAGATGGCTTTAGTGTGGTATTCTTTTGTCGATGCTGGGGTAGTTGGTCAGGATGTAACTGAAGCTGTTCTAAGTTTCCTTACGAATGGTAAGCTTCCAACCTTTGTCAACAGTGTGTATTTAGGTTTGATTCCAAAAAAGCTCAATGTCATTTTAGCTAAGGATTACGATCCCATTTCTTGCTGCAATGTTGTGTATAAAATCATATCGAAAGTTATTGCTATGAGGTTGAGATGTGTGCTCCGGGATCTAGTAGATAGAGGTCAATCTGCTTTTATACAACGATGAATGATCAGTGATAATGTGTTGCTTGCTCATGAGCTTCTGAGAAACTACAACAAGAAGAATGTAACCTCGAGGTGTGCTATCAAGATTGACTTGATGAAGACCTTTGATTCAGTGGAGTGGGATTTTGTTGTTGAGGTACTGAAGCTTATCGATTTCCCCCTGAACTTTATCTACTGGATTAAGCTTTTCTTTGAAACTTCTATGATTTCAGTAAGTGTTAATGGCTCATTTAGTGGTTATTTCTCTACCGGTAGAGGTTTCAGGCAAGGTGATCCTATATCGCCATATTTGTTTGTCATTTCAATGGAGGTTTTATCAGGCCTAATGGATAGAGCAGTTAAGGATAAGAGATATCATATGCACCCTCAATGCAAAGTAGTGAATGTTACACATCTCTGCTTTGCTGATGATCTGATAGTGTTAACTAAAGGTATTGTAGAGGCTGTGACAGTTGTGGTGGAGGTTTTGAAGTAGTTTGAAGTGATGTCAGGGCTTCGGTTTAATCTAGATAAGAGAAAAATATACCTTGCTGGTGTTGATGAAACTGAGACTGATGAGATTCTTAGGTGTGGTTTCAATAGAGGGGAACTGCCATTCATGTACCTTGGAGTTGTTCTAACGTCTGGAAAGCTTAAAAGACATGACTGCAGATTGTTACTCAAAAGGATTACTAGTCGAATAACTGACTGGAAATCGAAGTGCCTCTCTTATGTAGGTAAATTGCAGTTAATTGAGTTAGTTTTAGGTGGCATTCTACAATACTGGATGATGGTCTTTTTGTTGCCTCAAAATCCTACTAAGGGAAATTGGAATGCTTTGCAATCAATTTTTGTGGGGTAAAGAAGAGGGTGAACGAGCTAAGGTCAGCTGGCCTAATCTTGCCATCACTAAGAAAGAGGGGGTTTAGGCTTGAAAGACCTATGTGTTTGGAATGAAGCTAATATCCTCAGGCATTTATGGAGTTTGCTGTTGAAAAGTGGGTCTTGATGGGTTTCCTAGGTTTATAAATAAAAAATTAAACACATAGATATATGGTCAGTCAATATGTAGAGTGGCTCTTGGGTGCTTCGACGAATTATGAAGCTCAGATCTCTTGTTGCATAGTTTGTTACTGTTGATTATCAAGGTGAGGTGTTGTGGAATGGTGTGAGCATGCCTAAATTTAAGCTGAATGAGGTCTGGACTACCATTAGGAATCAGTTGCCTCTTGTGAACTGGTATCATATTGTGTGGAAAGGGTTGCGGATCCCTAAACATAGTCTTCAGGTATGGCTAATAATCAAGAAAAGACTGGCAACTAGGGTGAACATGGTATCTTGGGGGTTGCCTGTAGATGTTAGTTGCCTGCTTTGTGATGCAAGGCTTGACAGTAGGGACCATATGTTCATGGAATGCAGCTTCACCTTCACTTTGAGGAATGCTTTCCTCCCAGGGTTCTCTCGAACTACATGGGATATGCATTTTTCACAGGTTGTAGCTGAATTACATGGATCCTCCCTGCAGAAGATGAGTAGAAGTCTTGCTTGGAGGATGGTTCTGAGTTATGTTTGGATAGAGAGGTGCTACAGAGTATTTACTAGCGCGAGTAAATCGGCTCAAGACATAGTTGATTATATTACTGAGATCGTTACTTTGAAAGTTAGTAGCCATCCAGAGAGTAAGAAGATTTTGAGATATATTCAGTTGTAGGCCTTATATGGTAGCTGTGTAGATAGTCCTTGATAGAAGTTTTGTACATAACTGTTTTTTATGAAATGAAACCCATTAATTCATGAAAATAATAATTAAATAAAATCATACGAAAAACTGACCCATGGAAAGACAACTTTTTGCCGAAAACTTTGATGATTTCGGCGAAAACTTCTTTGAGGCTAATTAATGAAATACAAAAGAAAAATTGACCCCAGAAAAATATCAAATTTTTGGCAAAAAATTTTCACAAATAATTATTCAAAACTCATCGCCAGAAATTGTAAATAAAACCATGAATTTTTCGCCGAAAACATCAGACCTGACACTTTCATTATTTTTTCAACAAAACGGATGACCCGAACTTCAAATGAATGGAAGAAAATCAAAAAATCTCAAATAAATTGGAAACTTCTCGAGGACATAAGACACACACAAGAAATATTAAAAATAAGAATTTGACACTTTTGGCTCACTCCGAAACTGACAAAATGACTCAAAAGCACGAAGAACTGACTCAAAACTTCAAAATGGACTCCAGTCGTGGGTTGCCTCCCATTAAGCGCTCTTGTTTAACGTCCTTCAGCTGGAAGATAACTGGTTGGAGATCAGAGAGGTGGCATGAAGAGATGTACGTCAACCTGGGCTACGACTAGTCCTTGGAGGTTGATGACACTCGATTTGACGTGATTATCAGCCCCATTTAAGCAACATTTCATACCCTTTGATGACATTTTGATGAGTATTTGGTGCATTTGTCGTAACTTTGTGATTATCGGCTCCTAGTGCGTACATTGTCTATTTCGCGGCTATTTTTAACCTTTTTGTGAGCTTTTATGTTAAGCCCCAGGTTACCACATTATAGAGGACTCTCTCACGAGTCCAACGCTTCAAACGGAGACCAAATCGGAGTTCAAACGGAGCGGGAATGATCGAAACAAGTTGGAAGTCTGCCCAGCTCAAAACGCTGCGTTTTGGAGCTTACACGCCGTGTAAGCTAAATACACTGTGAGCTTACACGCCGTGTAAGCTCCCCAGACGGGAAATTTTCAGCTTTTCCAACAAGGAAAGGGTTTTTGGGGGTATTAATAGACTTTTCGAAGCCAGATTTGTAAACATACAACCTAGAGAGACCAGCCACGACTTGAGGAGAGTTGAGAGAGTATTCCAGAGCTATCGGAGAGATCGTGACGCCGTCAATCCATCCCGGAAGACGCTCGGAGCTAGGAATTGAAGATTCTCAAGATCGAAGCTTCACGGATCATCCGGAATTAGGTTTTTCAGATCCTTTTCTGTTCTTCCTTTGTATAAGATGAATCCTTTTGTCGTCTTTGATTCTTGTTTGTCAGATATGAGTAGCTAAACTTGTAGAGCTTAGATTAGATGAACCCTAAGTGACCCAGGGCTTTAAAGCGGTCACGGATTGGCGGTAATTAGATTCAAAGTTCAATCAGTTTCTCTTTGCATGGTTGTTTTGTTCTTGATTGTTGTACTGTGTTTCTTGTCTAGTTGACGCCTAGATTAGGTTTGTGTTGGTTAGGGTTTGTCGCCAGACAGCTTCCCTGCTTTAAAACATTAAAACTTGTCTTTCTTGATCACCTAGATTAGATTCTTGTTAAGCTGAGGATAGAAGCGAACGCTCGCCTCACTTTAGAACATCAATTCAACCAATTAACCTATTCATTGGAGTGTGCCTTTCGTAGGAACCAGTTAGGGTTAATTCACTTCAAGAGTAACTCATAAATCATTAGTAATTGCACTAGTTAAGTTAAGTCGTTGCGAGAGGCGACCGTACCCGGGCGACTAATTAATCTTGGTAGTTAGATCAGATAGAGAGAACGTTCGCCAGTCTTAAACCTAAGGGTCAGGAGTTATGGTGGTGTATAGAAATTGATTGAATGAGAATTGAAAACCGCTGGTCTTGTGATTGCTGTTGCCTTGGTGATCTAAGGGGGATTCGAAATCTAAGCTTGTCTGTCGTCTGTCTTAACCAACCAATCATTCTATCTTTTAATTTCATTTTAATTTTCTTGCATCTTAGTCTAGAAGTCGTGGAACTCACACCACGCACAGAGTGTTTAAACCTGAATAAATTGTCAGCTTCTTTGAGTAGTCAATTAGAAGAAACCCTGTGGAATACGATCTACTTAGCTTCTAGCTTTGTAGTATTTGATCACTGTTCTGCAGCTCATCAAATTGGCGCCGTTGCCGGGGATTCTTCTATATTGTTTGAAAGAAGAGTTAGCATTTTATTCTTCTACTTTCCATCTTTCATTTTCCATCACACTTCGATTTTACACCGGTTGTGTTTGTTTTTGTCTCTTGCAGATCATAGCTGATACAGAATCAAACTACTTCTGTTCCATCCTTCCTTTCCGCAATGGCTTCTCCAAAGAGTCTTGCGGACTACAATAAGCCGCGCGCATCTAACTTTCGGTCTTCCATCACCGTGCCTTCTAATGACGACGATCCTGACTATGAGATCACAATCCCCTTCCTAGAAATGATCTCTAGGGATGTTCAGTTCGAAGGGAAGCCGCAAGATAACCCATGCACACATTTGGCGAAATTCCTAGCCATGTGCGAGACGTTCAAGAGTGGGAACCTCGGTAAGAACACATTATGCTTACGAGTCTTCCCATTCTCCCTTAGAGGCGCTGCCAAGAGATGGCTCAGTATGAAACCACCTGGCCACTACACCGATTGGGATAGTCTAGCTCAAGACTTCGTAGAGGAATACTTTCCTCCTTCAAGAACAACAGCTTACAAGGACAACATTGCCAGATTTGTTCAGAAGAGAGGAGTAAGCTTATATGACACTTGGAACGAATTTCAAGAGCTTCTCTACGACTGCCCTCATCATGGATTCGAGCAGAGACAGCTAGCTGAGATCTTCACCCGAGGGATGAACGAAGAATCAGCTAAATGGGTTAACTCCTTAGCTGATGGAGACTACACCGCACTCACACCAGAAGCTGCTCTTCTCCACTTTGCAAACTGCGCATCTAAGTCGAGAAACTGGGAGAGACAGTTTGGAGCAGCTAAGAGGCAACCAAGCCGTGAAAATCAGATCAAGAGCGAAGTACAGAAAGAAATGAAGAAGATCTTCGGTACATCAAATAACTGGTCTATAGGGGAAGTGAATTTTATTGATCAAGATCCCCCTGGATTCACCGGAGGACAGCAGCCTCAGAATTATACGTTTGAGAATACTTGGGGAATCGAGGTAGACAAGAAGCTCGACTTGATCTTGGCAAGACTCGATGACCACGATGAGAGATTCAAGCTTCAAGCCCTCTTAAATCAAGATCATGAAGATCGAGGTCAACGAGTGGAGAGCATGTTGAATAACATGTTTAGCCTGCTAACTAGTAGCCCCCTCCTTAATCAATCATCGGTTCAAGATGACTCTACCATTATGAAGGAGCACGTCAAGGCCATCTCCACAAGAAGCGGCAAGCAATTAGCTGGTCCTGCAGCTCCTGATCCGGCCATAATTCCTGATGTTATAGCCATTGACAAGTCGGAGATCGAGGATGAGGATAAAGAAGAAGAGGAAGAGGTGACTGCCCCGCCTCCCCTAACAAAGACATCACCTGCGCCACCACTTCCTCCATATCAGCCTCGGATTCTATTTCCTAAGGCTGCACAATCAAAGGAGAAAGATCATGATACCCGGTACAGAAAGTGGTATGGATACTTGAAGAACACAGATATCAAGATACCAGTTACTGATGCTATCGAGATGATACCGGAGGTTGGAAAAGTCGCGAAGGATCTTGCAAAGAACAAGAAGAAAGGAGAGTTGTCTTCTGTCTCCCTCAAGGAAGAATGCTCTGTGATCCACAGCCAGACGACCGCCATACCTCCCCCAGATAAGTGTCGCGATCCCGGTGCTTTTACTTTGCCTTGCACTATTAATGATGTGAAAATTGATCGTAGTTTAATTGATCTAGGTTCTTCCATTAATGTCATGCCTACCTGCTTGTATGAGAAATTGAACCTAGGAGAATTAAAACCGATTAGCATGCTTTTAGTGTTTGCCGACAGATCTGTTAAGTTACCTAGGGGAGTAATAGAAGACGTGGTTGTCAGTTGTGGTCCTTTTACTATTCTGGCTGATTTCGTTGTTATGGATACCCGAGGGGAAGATGTCACTCTTCTCCTAGGCCGACCGTTTATGGCAACAGCCGGCATTACCATTAATGTCCCGAATGGCTCGTTGACGTTAAGGGTCGACAAGGATACCATGACATTCCGTCTCAAGGACGGTATGCAAGTCCCTGTCAAAGAAGAGGCGCACTGCTTATCTGTTGAAGTTGTGGAGTTGTCTTCGGTCAACTCCGTTACTAATGAAAAATCTAGAGTTTCTTCAGAAATTTGCTTGCCAGATGTTGGACAGGTCCCTATCCTGAAGAATGAGATGCCGGCACAAAAGTCGAGAAAGAAGGAGGATACGACGGCATCCCCTCATGAATCGCTAAAAGTTAAAGATCCTGGCGAGATAAAGAAGGAGAATAAAGAGAAGGACACTTCTTTGAAAGAACTGTTCAGGCCTTGTAAAAATTCTGGTCATCTTCCCGAAGAACGAACCAAGTTAATTCACGCAAACGGAAAGAAGTTCACACTTGTCGAAGGATATTTCATGAACTCCGACTCGGGCCTAAGAGAAATCCTGAGTTGGGATGTCTCTTGATCGCCATCCGGGTATCGTCTGGCTCAAGGACGTTAAGCAAGAGCGCTTCGTGGCAGGCAACCCACGGCTGGAGTCATTTTAAATTTATCGAGTCAGTTTTTATTTATTTTGAGTCATTTTTAGAATTTTGTGTCGAGTCGGTTGAGTCTGAATGATAGAAAGTAGTCGAAAAATATTTCTTGGATATTATTTGTGTTGAATTTATTGTTTGCAGGAAGAGGAGTGACCAATTTGCAAGAAATTGGCCAAAATCCGAAATTGAGAACCCAATGAGAGCTAAAAAAACACAGTCCCTTCTCATTTTTGGATTTTCCACTCTCTCTCTCTTCGTTTCTCTCTCCCAAAAACCTCCCAACTCCTCTCATCTCCCCCTCTCATCCAACTCATCACCGCCCCCATCAAACAACCATCACCGCCGGCGGAGCTTGGACCGCCGGCGTCGGTCGACGTCAGCACCCCACCCGCCGCCCTCAACCGCTGCAGCAGCAACTGTCCGACGCGCCCCTCCTGCCGTCCGCGACCAACCGACGACCCCTCCACCACGCCGACCAGCCGCCGCCCCTTCCGCCATCTGTCGGATGACCACCCCTCGCCGGCCGAACAGGTAACGCTTGCAGCAGCAGCTACAACCGACGCGCCGACGAACCACGACAGCAGCAACAGCATTTTGAGTTTGAAACTCCAACCAACCAGCCCCACCTCGTTTTTCTTCGATTTCGTGTGTTTGAGTCGACATTCAGGTATGTAAATCACCTTCCCTACCCTCCATGATGCTTTAATCAGTATATTTGCCATGAAAATCGAGCTTGCAGGTGCTGAAATCGGATTTGTGTTCTTGAGCTCAAGAACCCTAATTTTTCAATTTTGGGTTTTGTAAAATTGAGGTTATAGAAATGAAATTAATGGTATAAATATGCTTGTATTTGAATCCGGGGCATTTCAACTTCGTTTGCCTATCCAATTGTGAAATTTCATAGACTTTCCATACCGATTTTTGTCGAAATTGGGGATTTTTTATTATGGACGAAATTGGATGAATTTTTGCTGTGTTATTGAGCTTGTGATGATTATAGACATGTATGCATGCTTGTTCCCGAATATCTATACCTTAATTAGCTCGTATGACGTATTAAGGTTCACTTTTTGCATATCGATTTCATGGTTGTGATCTAGCTTGTGTAACTTATATGGCTGATTTGGAATTGCTTACTACTTGGCTATGACTTAAGTTTGACTTGCAATTGGCTATTTGCTTCCATGAGTTCTTTGCAATTTGCTAAATGCCTAAATGTTGAGCTTGCTAAGTGTGTGTAAGACCTAGATATGTGCTTATGGATTGTGCCTTCACTTGTTCAAATCCTACTTGCATTCTTGATCTTGATATCTTTATATTTGTTGTGGTTGTCATTGATTGATACTCCGTATTGCTCGGTTGATTCATAGGTTCAATGCCATGTTCTCGTGTGTCTCATACTTTTCCTTTTGCTTGTCTTATATGCACCAATCTCCACTTGTTATATGCTAAACTTGGCATTTTGGTTTGTGATTTATTTCAGGATGGGAAAATCAAAAGGGAAAGGAGTTGCTTCTTCTTCTTCCGCCCCACCTCCGGCGAAGAAATGAGAGGAACCGCAAGGCGCGACACCCTCCAGGTAGCTTCCCCGCCGATAACATCCCCAACATACGACTTCAGTGGACTGGAGCGTGAGCTTAGGGAGATGAGAGCTGATTCCGACTCGCGTTGGGAGGCTACTCAGAAGTGGCAACAGGAGTCTGACGAGCGTTTTACCAGCTTCCAGGAGTTGCAGCAGCAGATGTACAGTCCCAACTCCAGTTATTTAGTCAGTTCCAGCCGCCAGATGATCGCCAACTCCCTCCGCCCAGTGATTTCAGATTTTTCTTTACTTTTCTTATCATCCGGAACTCTGTACTTTTTGTTTTGTTAGTGTCGGTTTGTATTATTTTGGGTCATTGTCGAACCTTTGTAGTTGGTCGAGTCTTTTGTATTCCAACTGCTCTAATCATGTGATGGGTCCTCTCTTACTATGTCTTCAGGTTATGAACTCAAAATTCTCTATGGCTCTATGCACGTCTATACCCCTGATGTCTCGCCAGCGCCATCTCCGGCGCCCTCACGCTCATTTTACGGTACCCCTGTACACTTTCCTTCTCTTTGTTTGGTCCATTGAGGACAATGACTGATTTAAGTGTGGGGTGGGGATTATATTTCTGAGGGATGCTATTTGTCTGTAATATTTGTGAAATTTCTCTAGCATAGAATTGCTCAATTCTTGACTCGTGATGTTAAGTTAGTTTTCAAATTTTTATAATGATGCTTAGACTGCTTAACCTATAACCTGTAATCAACCTGCTTGCATCGATGCTAGATTTCCTGGTTAGAACAGAAAAGCTTATCACTCTTGTAGTTTTTCACTTTGATTGCATGATAATGACTGAATCCGACTAGCAAACCAACTGTGAGCTTTTGATCCATTGCACATAATTTGCAATTTCAATTCTTTTTGAGTGGTTTTATGTCTTCTTGAATGAGTTAGAATTTGCATGAGACCTATTCGAGACGACACGATGACACGAGTTCTAGAATGATAGGGGCACCTAGATTCAGCTACTAAGCCAGATAGCCTACCAAACGATAAAATCCATTAGGTTTAAACCCTTGAGCTTGGCCTGTTCTTTCGGTTCGATAATACATTACAGCCATTTCCCATTCTTTCATTCCCCATTGATCCCCTGTGGTTGTAGTTCTAGATTGACCTACCGGAAGTCGGTTTGTGGTAACCCGCCTATAGCCATTAAACAGGTGGTCTTAGCTAATATGTTCAGATGTGTAAACCCCTCTAGCAACTAAAAGAAAGAATCGGCACAAAAGAAAAAAATAGAAAAGAAGAAAAAAAAAATTTGAAAAAAATGAAAAGAAAGAGAAAAATCAGAAAAGCCAAAAAAAAAAGTTTCAAGTTTAGTCAATAAACGTTCTTCTCCCTACATATGGAAGAGCGAAGTCAAAAGAAAAGTCAGAAAAGAAAAAATGTGTAAAGAAAATAATAAAGTGCTAGGTTGCTTGAGGGTATCATAGGACGAGCGTTCACTATTCCACCCGTGTCTGGTTAGACGGTAGGAAGCCATAGGCTAGATTCGAGGGAAGTTAGTCGAAAGCTACACCGCACTAAAGCCATCATCATACATTCCCATCATCCATCTCATTATAAACCCTTGTAGTATAGAATTTGTTACAGTCCAAAGCAGGGAAGTCCTTCTTGACTAGTTACTCGTGTTATCACAGTGGTGGAGATGTGGTCGAATTGCAAACCTATGATAGAATTCAGTGACAGAAAATGATTGAGAGCATAAACACGTCCCTAAACACAGAGTGCGAGAGTTCCCGTGTGCCAAATATTACCTGTGTGAGAAGTCTGGTCGGTTAGGTCAGAGTCGTGCATGATTTGTGTTTGCTACTTGTTGTGTGCAGATAATTAGTGAGACCAGGTTGTTTGGTTGACGTGTAAGCATGTTAGGTCACTTGTTCTAAAAGTAGCAGTTTAATAATTCATTGTGATTGCTTGAACCTTAACTTGATCAATTGTGTCATTTGTGAATCTGAGTGTGTTCTAATTCAGTTTGCTTGAGGACAAGCAAAAGCTTAAGTGTAGGGTATTTTGATGACACTCGATTTGACGTGATTATCAGCCCCATTTAAGCAACATTTCATACCCTTTGATGCCATTTTGATGAGTATTTGGTGCATTTGTCGTAACTTTGTGATTATCGGCTCCTAGTGCGTACATTGTCTATTTCGCGGCTATTTTTACCCTTTTTGTGAGCTTTTATGTTGAGCCCCAGGTTACCACATTATAGAGGACTCTCTCACGAGTCCAACGCTTCAAACGGAGACCAAATCGGAGTTCAAACGGAGCGGGAATGATCGAAACAAGTTGGAAGTCTGCCCAACTCAAAACGCTGCGTTTTGGAGCTTACACGCCGTGTAAGCTAAATACACTGTGAGCTTACACGCCGTGTAAGCTCCCCAGACGGGAAATTTTCAGCTTTTCCAACAAGGAAAGGGTTTTCGGGGGTATTAATAGACATTTCGAAGCCAGATTTGTAAACATACAACTTAGAGAGATCAGCCACGACTTGAGGAGAGTTGAGAGAGTATTCCGGAGCTATCGGAGAGATCGTGACGCCGTCACTCCATCCCGGAAGACGCTCGGAGCTAGGAATTGAAGATTCTCAAGATCGAAGCTTCACGGATCATCCGGAATTAGGTTTTTCAGATCCTTTTCTGTTCTTCCTTTGTATAAGATAAATCCTTCTGTCGTCTTTGATTCTTGTTTGTCAGATATGAGTAGCTAAGTAGAGCTTAGATTAGATGAACCCTAAGTGACCCAGGGCTTTAAAACGGTCACGGATTGGCGGTAATTAGATTCAAAGTTCAATCAGTTTCTCTTTGCATGGTTGTTTTGTTCTTGATTGTTGTACTGAGTTTCTTGTCTAGTTGACGCCTAGATTAGGTTTGTGTTGGTTAGGGTTTGTCGCCAGACAGCTTCCCTGCTTTAAAACATTAAAACTTGTCTTTCTTGATCACCTAGATTAGATTCTTGTTAAGCTGAGGATAGAAGCGAACGCTCGCCTCACTTTAGAACATCAATTCAACCAATTAACCTATTCATTGGAGTTTGCCTTTCGTAGGAACCAGTTAGGGTTAATCCGCTTCAAGATTAACTCATAAATCATTAGTAATGGGCGACTAATTAATCTTGGTAGTTAGATCGGATAGAGCGAACGTTCGCCAGTCTTAAACCTAAGGGTCAGGAGTTATGGTGGTGTATAGAAATTGATTGAATGAGAATTGAAAACCGCTGGTCTTGTGATTGCTGTTGCCTTGGTGATCTAAGGGGGATTCAAAATCTAAGCTTGTCTGTCGTCTATCTTAACCAACCAATCATTCTGTCTTTTAATTTCATTTTAATTTTCTTGCATCTTAGTCTAGAAGTCGTGGAACTCACACCACGCACAGAGTGTTTAAACCTGAATAAATTGTCAGCTTCTTTGAGTAGTCAATTAGAAGAAACCCTGTGGAATACGATCTGCTTAGCTTCTACCTTTGTAGTATTTGATCACTGTTCTGCAGCTCATCAGAGGTACTTCTTGAGGCGATGACCGTTCACCGTGAATGGTTCCTAATCAGGGCCTTTAATTTCTACAGCTCCAAGTGGTGTCTACTTGACCACCATGAATCGACCTGAAAACCCGGACTTCAACTTTCCCGGGAAGAGCTTCAAGCGTGAGTTATATAGAAGGACTTCATCACCGGGATAGAATTGCTTGTGCTCCGTAAGGTGGGAGTCGTGAATACGCTTAGTCCGTTCATTGTACAGCTTCATGCTTTCATAAGCATGGAGACGATGTTCATCGAGCTCATGAACCTGCATTAGCCTTTCCTCTACTGCAATCTCATGGCGCATGTTCATATCTTTAATACCCCAAAACGCCTTGTGCTCAAGCTCAACCGGTAGATGACATGCTTTGCCATAAACCAGCTGATACGGCGTGGTGCCGATAGTAGTCTTGAACGCAGTTTGGTACGCCCATAAGGCCTCATCGAGCTTAGATGAAATGTCTTTGCAAGACCGACCAACTGTTCTATCAAGAATCCTCTTAAGCTCATGGTTTGTCACTTTCGCTTGACTGTTTGCCTGAGGATGGTAAGCGGTGGACATTCTATGGGTGACGTCGAAACGTTTGCAACCCAATCGAAATGTCCATGGAAGTGGTACCCCTATCACTAATGTTGAAGCGAGGTGTACCAAAACGCGTTAATAGGCATTGGAGAAACTTCCCCAACACTATTTAATCATTCGTAGGTAAGGCGTGCGCCTCTACCCACTTGGATACGTAATCAATGGCTACAAGAATGTACTTATTTCCATCGGAGGGTGTGAAAGGTCCCATGAAATCAATCCCCCATACATCAAATATTTCAATAGTCAGCGATATATTATGAGGCATTTCATGACGGTTATAGATGTTACCTGATCACTAGCAGGCGTAGCAGTGGCGGATAAAGACATCGCAGTCACTAAATATGATTGGCCAAAAGAGTCCAGCCTCGAACACCTTTCTTGCTGTTCGATTGCCACCAAAGTGTCCACCGACTTGGCCTTGATGGTAGTGGCCTTGATGGTAATGGACCACAACGAACAGCCACGTCCTCTATCATTCCCCCTAGGTATTTTCACAAACCTATCAGCTAGCACAAGAGCTAGACTAATAGATTTCAATTCTTCTATCTTCAGTTCTTCATATAAGTGCGTAGGCATCACATTAATAGAAGCACCTAGATCAGCTAAACTACGTTCAATTTTACCACCATTAATAATGCATGGTAAAGTAAAGGAGCAATCATCGTGACACTTAGTTGGGGGAGGTCGAGGCGGCGAGCTACAAAGGATGGCGGAGCACTCATCATTGAGAGTGATGGAAGACACATCTCCTTTCTTCACGTTCTTTGCAAGATCCTTCAAGAACTTCCCAAGTGGTGGCATGATCTCTACAGCGTCGGTGAGTGGCATCTTCAACTCTGTGTTCTTCAAGATTGTGTACCACTTCTTATATTGGGAGGTTTTTAGCTTCATGGCCTTAGGAAATGGAATCCTAGGCTGAAATGGAGGGAGAGGTGGCGCAGGAGCCGGTGGTGAACGAGACAGGACAGTCACCTCCTCTTCTTCCTCTTTGTCCTTTTCTTCAGCTGTGATATCTTCGATCTTTGACATGTCTATGGAAATCTCATTGGGCACCATGGCTGGATTGGGAGCTGTAGGACCAGCTCCTTGTTGTGATTGCCTTAGCGTGCTCATTATTGAGATTGGGATCTGTTTGGCTAGGCAGCGGACCGAATGGACGACCACTGGATAGAAGACTAACAATGTTACTTAGTTGGCTCTCCATTCTCTGTCTTTGAGCTATCTGACCCTGATTCAAAGCAGCATGAGCCTTGAATTGATTGTCATGGTCATAAAGTCTGGATATGATCTAATTGGGCTTTTTATCCATCTCGTTCTCCTTAGTATCATGTGGCATTGTCCTTTGAGGTTGTTGTCCTCTGGTGAACCCAGATGGTCCTTGATAAGTGTTGTTGGAGTACTGATTCTGGCAATTACCAGGTGTTGTGCCGAAGTTGCCTTGGTTCCGGTGTGGTGGCTGATAGACTCCCCCGGATTGATTAGCTGGCTTGTTCGCTATTCTGATTTTGGTTCATGTCAGCATTATATGGTGGATGCTCTTGGAAACTGCCATGTGGTTGCTGCTATTGTTGGGGTTGCCGATATTGGCGATAGCCGGAGTAGCCTTGTGATTGTTGGCAAAGCCTTGACCAACAAAATCCACTTTTTCAACATACCAGACTCCTACTTTTCTGAAATCCATTGTGTGCATATGCGCCACACCACTCGTAATCAGCAACGAAGACAGAAGCTGATGGAGGATTAATGGGTGCGCCAGCCTTTTCAAGTATTTCTGAACTTCGGCTTTGATCTTTTTTTCGAGGCCTAACTGATTGTTAGTGCCTTCGGATTGCCTCTCCCAATTCCTAGACTTAGATGCACAGCTCGCAAAGTGTAGAAGAGCAGCTTCGGGAGTGAGGGCGGTGCAGTCTCCTTCAACCAAGGAGATTCATGCCTCTACCAAAGATCTCAGCCAATTGTCTTTGCTCGAACCCATGGTGAGGACAGTTGTAGAGGAGCTCTTGGAATTCATTCCAAGCATCATAAGACTGACTCCCTCCTTCTGTCTGAACCAGGCAATGTTGTCCTTGTATGCAGTGGTTTTGGATGGAGGTAAGTATTCCTCCACAAAGTCTTGGGCAAGAGTATCCCATTGTGTATAATGGTCAGGTGGCTTGCTGTTGAGCCATCTCTTGGCGGCACCCCTGAGTGAGAATGGGAATGCTCGCAAGCAGAGAGTGTTCTTGTCCAGATTTCTACTCTTGAATGTGGCGCACATAGCAAGGAAGTCTACCAGATGAGTGCAAGGATTATCATGTGGCTTTCCTTCAAACTGAATATCCCTAGAAACCATACCCAGGAATGGGATCTTGATCTCATAGTCAAGATCTGCTTCATTGGTTGGAACAGAGATGCTTGACCGGACGCTAGTCGCGTTCGGTTAGTTGTAATCTATCATAGTGCGTGGAGCAGCCATTGTGGGATGTGTGGTGGTGGAGCGGTGTGAGGAGTAGGTGGTTGAGAGTCGGAAGACTTAGGGGATGGGGATGATTCTCCCTTAGTCTCCTCAATTTTTATGGGAGGAAGCGGGTCGGTTATCACTTGCTTCCTTCCTTGTTGTTGCTTTGTCGGTACGGAACTGCCAGGGATGTTTGAGCTCTTAGTCTTGATCGGTTTGAGATGAGAATGAGTAGCTGGACGGTTCATATACTTGCATTCAACCTGTAATTCAACAAAAACAAGAGCAACTGGTGTAAAATCAAAGTGTGGCAGAAAATGGAAAGATGGAAAGTAGAAGAATATAGAAGAATAATTGCCAACCTTCATTCAAACGATTAAGAAGAGTCCCTACCAACGATGCCAATTTGATAACTGTAAAAATAATGCTCAAATAACTAGTCCTAATCTTCCCATACAGCACGATCTTTTATCTTATTACGCGAATATACATCACGTTTGTCAAATTTCAATATTGGCACGAACTACCTATGTCATTTACCAAAATAGCATGCCGTCAGTTGTGACATCCTAGGCAAATCTCACATCGACAAAGCACAGGGGATCCATGGGCTATGTGGAATAGTTCAACCTTAACTAACATGACGCGTTTTGGGGCGTAGTGGTGGGGGATTGATCTTGAGAGGAGCAGGTCATGGGTTTGAATCTCACCAACACACAAAAACAAATCCGTGAGGGCTGGGCCCAAAGCGGACAATATCTTGTCAGAAAAGGTTGGGGTGTTACAAGTGGTATCAGAGCCTCTCCCCATCCCTCTTGAACGATGGTGGGTCAAACCTCAACGAGGATGTTGAGTCCCTGAGGGGGATGTATGTGACATCCTAGGCAAATCCCACATCGACAAAGCATGGTGGATATCCATGGGCTATGTGGGATAGTTTAACCTTAATTGACATGGCGCATTTTGGAGCGTAGTGGTGGGGGATTGATCTTGAGAGGAGGAGGTCATGGGTTCGAATCTCACCAACACCCAAAAACAAATATGTGAGGGCTAGGCCCAAAGAGGATAAAATCTTATCAGAAAAGGTTGGGGTGTTACATCATTTTTCGTACAAAATCATCATACGTGGCCTGACAGAGTTAGCTGACTGTGTCTGAATTGTTACGTGGCGTGTCATATGGCTCCCACGTCATGTTAATTAAATTTTATTTTTTTAATTTCTAATTTTTTTCTTTCTCCCTCCTCCATGTTCCTCTCGATCCCTTTACCTTCTTCCTCCACTATCAACCCCTTCCTTTCCCCCATCTCCTTCTCAATCCCCATCCCAGATATGAAAAATAGAGATTAAGTTTGAATTTTGAGATGAAGAGCTTGAGAGACTTCATCCCCTTTCTCAAATCTTCTTCCTAATCTCCTTAATCGAAAAACCACCAAATATTTTCCTCCATTGAAACAAGCTCAAAAATCAGCAACCCAGAAGCTTAGTTCTCTTCTCCCCAATCCGGAAAGAGTAGAGAGGAGGAAGGAAACAAGAATCAAGGGGATTTAAACCCACAGAAGTTTGATTAAGTAGCTTGAAGAAGAAGAAGAAGACAGTCTATATGCAGAGGGCCAAAGCCTCTTAACCTTGTCGTCTCATCTTTTTTCTTCTTCGGAATGGAATAGCTTAGATCGACACACCTACTACTCTGGGTTCCGATGAAGCAGGTGGCTTCTTCTCCATCGAGCGAGCCCTCCCAGCTGCACAATCCTTCTATTAAGAGGATGTAGTTATCAGTCTAGCATTTTGATGATTCAAGAACAGGAATGGAAATTTCCCCAACCAAACTTGACCAGCTTTAATCACCACATTCAGCATTAAAATTCCTAGTAAGATTTCACTCAAGGAGCATAGTAAATGAATCCTACAGGCTACAACCTAGAATCATTCATCACAAATCAAAACCCAGTAAGGAACCTAGTTCATGAGATAAAGAAACAACTCTTCTCAATAAGGAACCCCAATGAAGAGGATTAAACTGAAGCGAGAAGGCGCTACCTTGCCTTTGTCAAACGATTGAGGAGATTAGGAAGAAGATTTGAGAAAGGGGAAGAAATCTCTCAAGCTCTTCATCTCGAAATCCGAGCTTAATCTCTATTTTGCATATCTAGGATGGGGATTGAGAAGAAGATGGGGGGAGGAAGGGGTTGATGGTGGAGGAAGAAGGTAAAGGGATTGAGAGGAGCATGAAGGAGGGAGAGAGAAAAGGGAAATTAGAAATTAAAAATAAATTTTAATTAACATGACGTGGCAGCCATGTCACACGCCACATAAGAATTCAGACACAGTCCGCTAACTTTGTTAGGCCACGTAGGATGATTTTGTGCGAAAACTGACAGCATGCTATTTTGGTAAATGACATAGGTAGTTTGTGCTAATATTGAAATTCGGCAAACGTGACGTATATTCACGTAATAAGCCAAAATAATTAACCTACAAAAGTAGGTTAGATCGTATTCCACGGGGTTCTTCTCTAAGTTTACTCAAAGAAATTAACAATTAATCGGGTTTAAATAGTTTGTGTGGTGTGAGTTACACGAATTTCTAATGCTATCATGCAAGGAAAATGAAATTGAATTAAAATTAAGATTAAAAGGTTGATTGATTGGATTTAATTTAGTTTAGATTAACAGACGAAAGCTTAGACTCGAATCCCCCTAAGATCACCAGGACATTGGCGATCACAAGACCGATGACTTTTCAACCTTAATTCATTCAATTCTTAATCACCGCCATAGCTCATTACCCTTAGGTCTAAGTCCACGAACATTCGCTACTATTGGACTAGCTCCCAAGATCAATTACTTGCCCGTGTGTTTACTTCTACAACGGATAATTTACTGGTGCACCTAAATTGATTTTAATGAGCTACTCTTGAAATAGATTAACCATAAATGGTTCCTACTAGAGGAATGATTCCATTGAATAGGTTAACTAATTGATTTGGCATTCTAGAATATGGAAGACGTTCGCCAACTATCCTTATTCTAACAAGAATCTAAACTAGATGATCAAGCTAGAAAAGAAACATAAATGAAGAACAAATGAATTATGAGAAGGAACAGACTAAATTAAGATCTAATTATCCCCGATTCGTGACCGCTTTAAAGCCCTGGGTCACTTAGAGTTCATCTAATCTAAGCTTGACAAGTTTATCTACTCATATTAAATAGGATCAAAACTATAATAGAATTCATCTCAGAGAGAAAGAACAGAGAAGATCTGAAAAACCCTAATTTCAACGATTTAGTGAAGCTTCGATCTTGAGAAATCTTCAACTCCTAGCTCCGAGCGTCTTCCGGGATGAAAATATTATGAACTAATCTTGCCAAGAACTCCAAAATATGCTCTACCCTCTCTCCTATGTGTGGGAAAGTCTGAAAAAATCGAGAATACCTCAAAAGAGGGCTGAATGGCTCCTGAAATAGGCTGAAATCCGAAATCAACATCGAGTCTGGAAAGCCTAACGTTTCGCCAAAAACATTGAAGTTTTCGGCTAAAACTTCTTCATAATAATTTTGATATTCCTCGCGTCGGAAATTTGCACTTTTCTCTTCACAAACTTTTCGCCGAAGACTTTATACTTTTTGGCGAAAAGTTCTTCATAATTAATTAGAGAATGACTGCGCCAAAATCTTCAACTTCTTCTTCACAAAGTTTTCGTCGAAAACACTGAACATTTCGGCAAAAACTTCTTCATAATTAATTAGCGAATGGTTGCGACAAAATCCACCTTATTTTCTTCAGCAACTTTTCGGCGAAGACTTTGAAGTTTTCACTGAAAACTTCTCCTCTGGGTAGTTGTGATTAAATTCTTGATCGTCTTCACTTCTCCGATGGTTCCAGTTCTATCTTAAGGTTCCATTGCATCTCGAACACTCCCGAGGGCTACTTATTCGATGAAAAAACCTGTGTACTAGCATAGACACTAGAAAACACATCAAATAGACCCGAAATGGGTCAAGGTAACCAAATCGGTAAGAAATAGAATAAATGAACCAAAATTCACTAAACTACCCCTTAAACGTGTTTCAGACAATGGAATGTCGCTTAATTGGGACTGATAATCACGATGATTCTAGGTTCATCGCCCCTGCCTCACCCGAAGACGCCGAGCTAGCCGCCTGCTTGAGTCGTTCGAGCTCGGGGGCAAGACGGCTCACCACCTCCAACGTGATGGCCTCGTGATCACAAGGCGGCCCAGAGTCGGCAGGCTCCTAGCCATGGGTGTACAACAGCACAGCCTCCAGCGCAAGGCAGTAGGCCTCCCCCTGTTCCCACCTCAGCTCAGGGTGGGAGAGCCAAATCTGATGCCCAAGAGCGATAAAGATCGCGTTCATGGCCCCAGCTGAGCTCCTAGCCACCTCCTCCTGGAGCTTCCTCTTCTCAGCCCTCAGCGTCACAGCCCGACGCTGAGACTCCAGCTCCGCCTTCTCCTTGGTGAACTGCTCCTTGGATTCATGTAGTTTCAAGAACCCACGTTTAAGCTCGTCCTCAACACGAATTTGCATCCTCGATAACCAAGAGCAGGAAAAACGGCCACATGAGTCGCCTGCATCGTGGCTTGGCGTTCAGTCTCTTGGAGGGGATGCTGGCCTTCCTCCACTTGACCTCGAAGAGACGAGACCTGATCCTGCAGATCCAGGATAGTGGCACCCTGACTAGGGGTGGCGCCAGGAAGTGCAGCATTCACCTTGTGGACAAGCTCGGCGACCCCACTCCCACCCCCAGCACCATCCAGGATCTACATGACAACCCAAAAAGCATCAGCCACGGCTGTGACTAAAATAGTCGACACAAGAGCAACCGACAAAGGTAAGTTACGCTGAGGTCCATAGAAGAGATGCGAGCAAGAATCTCCAAGGTTGGGTTCCCCTCACCCTGGATAGAAACAACCATCGCCCACTACTTGGCCACTTGCTCGGCCAAGTTCAAAACATCCCAGCCGCCAGAATGAGAGGGCGGCCTAGCAGGAAGCAAGAGAGAAGTGAAAGACAGTGGCTTCTTCCTCAAGGGTTCCTCCTCAGACTCTTCGTCCTCATCGACATTCAGCAGCTTGGGCAGCGAATGTCGGGCCCTCTATTTGAAGTGCTGGTCTTTGGAGGGACATGAACCTCACCTTTCCCTTGTCTCGGGAACCTCCAGAGGCCCCCACAAGACTTGGACCCCCCAACGCCAGAGGGCCGAGAAGCAGAGGTGTCTTCGAACCCCCACGAAGACGTTGGGGTTGAGCGGCAGACCCCTCAGCCGGCGCCACGGCACCAGGCGTGGGACCCTCCCAACCGCCCCTCGCCAAGCGGAAGACAGCACCACCATTGTAAGATCATTCGCTGCAAAAGAAAATGAACATGGTCACAAACAGGAAAATTAAGCGCAAAACGCCAGAGAAAACTCACACGCAAACAGCCTAGAAAGGCTAAAATAAAATTCGGCAAAAGCGCAAGCGCCCACCACCGCTGGGAGGTAAAAAATCTCTAAAGAACGAAGCACCACGAAGCAAGTCAAAAGACCAAGAAGCGTTGATACGCTGAACAAGCTCTTGACCACAAGAAGAAAGGAGGAAGGGCATGTTAAAATTCATTTTGTCCCCATAGGACCACGACAACAATATTTTCTCATACGAATCAGCGTCGGTCTCCGTCGGTGCCCTAAAGTAAAAGGGGTTGTGGTACCAGGCTGATGACGCCTTGAGCTCCTAGACCACCATGTACTTGTTCTTATCAGAACGCACAATGTACAGCGCTCTGAAGAGCTTGGCGTTCGGACGAACTCCAGCACAACGGCACGACAATGTAAAAGCCGATATCGTGCCCCAAGCACTGGCTACCAAACAGGCCAGCGAACCACCTAACCACTACAAAATCTTCACCTGCAACATTTCCAGCGGCAAACGAAGTCCATACTCAAACACATGGATCCAGGCCCCCTGCTAGCCGGGAGGACAGTTCTCGACGCTAGACAAGCGCGCAAGAGCGGCATATTAGAACCATTCGGGCAAACCTACGCCAACCAGGAACTGATGCCCAAATGACACGCCTTGTCAGGCCAGTAGGCTTCGACGCCCAAATCTTGTCCCAGGGAATGACAGTATACCCGTCGCTAGAATGACTGGGAAACAGCTTCATCCCAAACTTATGGATCGCCCGCTCAAACACATTTTGAAAAGAAGCAAAATTGCGCGGAAGGCCCTCATTAAATTTAGAGTTGGCGGTCTGGCGCACTTCCTCGTCAGAACCTTCATCCTCATACACCCATGGCTCCTCCAAAGGGTAATGGAAAAGGTCAAGGGGATCCAGACTTTTGGCCTCTCTCCGTTCTGCCGCTGAAGCAGAAACATCTCCAGCGACAGATTGGGGTTCAAAAACACCTCCAGGGGTAGGGAACCCAAATTCGCCACTACCCTCTACAACCCTAGAATGAAGGTTTCCCAAATATTCGTAAGGACCTGACAACCCAAAAATCACGTCCATAGGGAAATTGAAATCCCCATTGTCCAGACACTAAGCAAAGTTCACCAAGTCATCTCGGAGCGAAGAGATCAGAGGATCTAGTAATGGAGATAGAGGCGAAGGGACTTGGAGTTCATCAGCCGAAGCAGATGATGACGTCGAATCTGACTAAGAAAATTGTTCCAACGACGAGGGATTCTCGGGGTCTACGGACGGACTATCAATCCACCCAGACGAACTCTCTATAAGGGAGAAAAAAGCAAAACACTTACAAGAGCCTGAAGAAGAAGGGGAAGAAGACGGACACCCAAAAAAAAAAATGAGAAAAAAAATGCGGACAAGAAAAGAAACTCACCAACGTCAGAGTCAGATGATCCAGCCATTTTCAGTGACTGATACGAAGACAAAGAGAGAGAAAAATGCAAGCAGAGCGTCGCAGCTATGGCGTTCAGCATTTGAGAACTCAAAAACTTAGTGAGAGAAAGGAGTGGGGAAATGAAGACAAGCCTCGGGCTTTTATACAGGTGACGTGGGCACCCGAAGCATCGCAACGGCGCAGACGTGACACGTAGCCCTAGCTGACAAGCCCTCTGCAAAAAGGCGCGGACAGACAAGACAAGTGTCAACGCCCCATTCGCTCACACGTGTGATGGCGACAGCTTTTTGACTTCCCCGAGAAAAAGTGAGGTCGTCTTACGTGTCAAGGTGGCGTGTGAGACAAGTTGTCCACGCATGTGGGAGGTATCAGACGCTGATGGTAAAAACGTGCTTCGAAGAAACGCCGAATGAAGGAATCCTTGCACAGTCAAATGACACGTGTGCGAGCAGTCTAATCCCTAGACGAAATCCACAACGCCCAAGGAAGAAGCACAAAGGCTCTACATCTAAACAGTTATTGAGCGTCGGCACGAGACGCCCAATGTGCTCTCCTACACAACGCTCAAGGGCAATTGATGGGCTCAAACCCATTTGGGTTAGACCTAGAAGAATCAGACTCATCCTCAACCGGACCAGGTTCGCCAGACGCCGAGGCCCACCAAGGGCTAGGGTTTCGCCACTTAAAGAGCCCTAACATCCTCAGAAGTCATCCTCGTGACCGACACTACGGGCCAACCGGAAGACTCCATGTGGCCCTCCCCATGGTCAACACCATGCTATAAATAGTAAAGGATTATGTCAACAAAAGACAAAAGACAATACACCAATACTTCCACTACAATACTCCTCTCATCGTACGCCCTAACTCGTACGCTCAGAACCTCACACGCGTCTATGGGAACCCCCCGGTACTTCTCTTCCTCTCAAACCATCCTTCGTACAATCTTACCCCATACATAACATCCTCTTACTACCTGTTTGACTTGTTACTACGGTACCCCCGGTGTAAAGAGTCAAACAATCTTTCTCAGCGGTCTCTCATCCAAACCAACTCATTGGACCTACCCAAACTCTCTGGGACGAAACAATAATATAATTTATTATGATGAGTAATAATAAAAACCTGGAGTATTGTTGGACATAATAAATAATGAGCATGGCCAAGTTCATGGTGAAATCGCCAATAACTTTGGCGTTAAGGTGTCACGTTGTAAATCGCTATTATAATTGGCGATCTTCTATCCTTGTCAACTGAAATCACCCTCTTTTGGGAATTGATCATTGAATCACCCTATTTTGAGAATTGAATTTTTCTATTACGCTAGATTGGGGGAAAATCCAAATTATGACCTAAAACTAATGATAAATTTGAACCTTCTAAAAAATAAAGGAAAATAGTGTTTTGGCTTCCTCTACTTTGCAAACTTAACAAATAGCCTCATATACTATAAATCGCTCTTTTACCCCCCCTCCTATTTTGACTACTTTGCCGTTTTGGTCATTCCGTTTTAACTTTCGTCTTCTTAACATTAAATTTGGACACATCCACACACCCACAAAGAGAGATATTGGAGGTAGGATATGAAGAGTTGGTTAGGAAGGCATCACGAAGAGTATGGTGAAATATGAAGGTCTCTAAAGCCGCACATTTTATTCATCGATTTCATCATATCTAAATATATATATATATCTATAAACATATATACGCAGAAATGAGTTTCACAAGTCAACATTTCAGCAAATTTGAAGCTTTTCTCTCTTCTCCTTTAATTTCAAATTCAACCAATATCCAAAAATGTAGCCACATTTTTTTTTCTGCCAATAAACAATGGGTGAGGATAACATGTTGGTAATTTCAAGTTTGGGAGGATGTCCATTTTCTTTCTTCTTTTTTTCACTTTATTGTTTGTTTGTTTTTTTTTTAATGAATTGAGCTGATTTTATTCATCAAAAAGAGTGGAATAACATCACAAAAAACTTTATTGTTTGTTATTCATACGATTAAGTTGACAAATTTAGTTTGAATTCAATACTTTAGTACAATAATTTAGTTTATTAAAGTTAATCTAACAAACTATATTTTCTTTACATTTTTAATCAGTAAGTTGTTAATATCTTTCAAAAACAAATCTAACAAACTATATTTTCTTTACATTTTTAATCAGTAAGGTGTTAATATCTTTCAAAAACAAGGTTTTAAATTTTATTGTTAACCATTACAAAGGAACATATTTATTTATCATCTATGTTCAAATCGGTCAACAGGTCACCACTAATCTAGCATATATATACACACTTATAGTAAACGTTTCAGTGCGCCACCCCCCCCCCCCCCCCAAACTAACATTTGTGCTATCTACAGTGGTATTTTCATTGAACTAAACGTTTAAATCAATATACTTAGGCCTCGTTTTCCGTCGTGGATTTGGGTGCAAGAATTGACCAATTGCGTCGGCTTTGACGGTGACATATGGTTCGTCCAATTATGGTGGCATTGAAAGTCGGAGGAGATCCAATTCCTCTGAAACCCAAGATTTCAGTTACCTTGCAAAAGGGTGGGATTCTCCTTTTCCCTTATAACTTTTACTATTATCTCAAAATTGTTCCTAACCCATGTTCTTCACAACTTTTCTTTCTATTTTTTCCAGTATTGAGAAATAAATTAAGGGTAAACCAATCATTTTGTTTCAGTATTGATTTCAATTCTTGTGGTCATCTATCATGAAAAACAAGGAATTCCAATCTCTTACAATTGTATATTCCTCCATAATTGAATTGCGGTAGAATTGATAATTTTAGGAACATTTGAATTCCACAACGGAAAACGAGGTCTTAATCTTAATAAGTCTAAATAGAGCTTAGTTTAAATTTTTAGTTATCATATTATAAGATTATATCTATTGTTCTTCAAGTTTCCTTCTACACGTGTATTTTTCCCCAATATGATAGATCATCATCTCTACCAAATTAGTTTTTCGTTCTAATTGTCCTATCTATCATTTAACAACATGTAGATTCTTATCCTAAAAAAATAAGATATTAAAAACATGTTTATCTATAAAAAAATGTTAGTGAGGGTAACTGGTACCCTCAACTTTTAGCGGGGGCATCTACGCCTTCACCACTTATATTACCAATTAAACACGCTTGGTAACCTAATACATGGCTATTGGAGCTAATATGTTATATTAAATATGCATCAATTAACGTCACAAAACCAAAAGTTGGATTGGAATGACCTAAACGGCAAAGTGGTCAAAGTAGGAGAGGGTAAAAAGAGCGATTTATAGTATAGAAGGTATATGAGGTTATTTGTTAAGTTGGTAGAGGGGCAAAATACTATTTTTCCCACAAAATAATAACCACCATTAAAGTATGATTGATTTTACATTCTATCAAAATTGAACA